>PVHP010039057.1:0-16533 GCA_004024765.1 Zapus hudsonius | reverse complement strand
GTTGAATCCCCTCCCCCTTTCAGTGAGTCTCTCTTGTATTTTGATGTCATCCTCTTTTCCAATATTATGAAGGTTGTGTGTACGTAGTTTCAGGCACTGTGAGGTGACCACGTATTCTTAAGGACCTCATGTAGGTGGAATTACATAGCAGGTTTATTTTATTTTATTTTATTTTATTTTGTGTGCTTGCTTATTGCATGTAGCATAGTGGTTTTTGTTTTTTGGTTTTTTTTTTTTTTTTTTTTTTTGGTTTTTTGAGGTAGGGTCTCGCTCTAGTCCAGGCTGACCTGGAGTTCACTATGTAGTCTCAGGGTGGCCTTAAACTCAAGGCAATCCTCCTACCTCTGCCTCCCCAGTGCTGGGATTAAAAGTGTGTGCCACCACGCCCAGCTTAGCATAGTGTTTTGAAGCTTCATCTGTGTGGCAGGCAGCACATGCCTGGAGACTCTCCCTTTCCAATGCTGAGTTCCATTGCACCGTTAGTATGTATCACATCTGTTACCAGCTCATCTGTGACGGACACGTGGGCCACTGGTGCCTCTTGGCTTTTCTGGATAATGAACGCGGGAGTGCAAATATCTCTTCAGGGTCCTGCTCTGCATTTTTTGGACATGCACCCAGAAAAGGAGTTGCTGGAGCCCACGGTGGTTTCCAGTGTAACTCTTTGAGGATGTGCCAAGCTGTTCTCCACAGTGGCTGTGCTGGTTTTCATCCCGGCCAACAGTGGTTCTAGTCTCTCTACATTCTTGTCAACACTTATTCTTTTCCGTTCGTTAATTCTGATAGCAATTCTCTAATAGATGGGAGGCGCTCTTCTCTCCTTTCAGCTCTTGCTCACAGGTGCCTTCCTTGTGTTTGTGGAATGAGCAAGAGTTCCGTTAATGTGAGCAAGCCTTGGAGGCCAGGTCTTCATTTCCAGGCTTTTCCCGGCTCCTTACCATGCTGGGGGGGATGCAGGTACAGACGAGAGGGGCTTGTAGCAGGGAGGGTCTTCTTTCCCCTCGTCCTGTCACGTGGCTCCCTCCGAAACCTTGACTGCTGAGCCACCTTGGCTTTAACCCTGCACCCCTCTGTTGCACAGGACCTCCTGCAGATCCGGTCCTATGTGTACGCGGAAGAGCCCAACATCGACATCCACAACTTCGTGGGGACTTTTACCAGAGTGAGTAGGCCTGCCCGACAGACCCCTGGTTAGAATGGTTGGCCATGGTGGGGCTTGCAGAGTGAAGGTGTCCTGCGGGATCCCTGTCAGAGCATGGTTTGGGCCCACGTGAGGCTGAGGCCCCACCAGGAGAGCTGGTAGATTGATTCTCTGTGAGCCTGTCTCAGCTGGAGTTCTCTCGCAGCACTAAGTGTTAAGAGCGGTAATGCTGATGTCTTCAGGCAGGTCTTCTGTCTTCTCTAGATGGGCTCATGTGTTCCTTCATGTTTACAAATCCTGTCTGCCACCTCGGCTTGGTAGTTATGACTCTCATCCAGCACTTGTGAGATTGAGGCAGGAAGAGTGCTGTGGGTTCAGAGCCAGACTGGGCTACATAGTGAGACCGATCTCAAAACAAACAAGTCAAACCACAGAAAAAGTAAAAGTACCTGCCAATTCTGTAGCTTTTAAGCCACTCTCAGACCTTTCATTATAGGAAAAAAAAATTAGATTTAAATGATCTTTTGATGTGCTCACTTCAGCAGCACATATACTAAATTATCTTTCGAGTCTGAGATTAAAATAGATATAGAGTGCAGAAATTGAACTGTGTATTCTCTTTCTCTGAGTCATAGACCTGCTGACAAAGAGCCCGATGGGTTTTCTGCATTCCGGTTGTTATCTTGAGTGTTAATTACTGTCTACTTGCTGTGGTAAAATACCTGACAGGAAGCAGCAGGAGCTTATTTCAGTTTACAGCTCCAGGGGATACATCCATCACGGTGGAGGAGTGGAACCCTGCCTGGTCATATCACAGCCAGTCAGGGAGAGAGAGAGAGAACAGGAAGTGACCAGGCTCTCAGTCCTCAAGGCACACCCGCAGTGAAGCACTTCTTCCAGCAAGTCTCCACCTCCTAAAAGTTCCACAGCCTTCGGGTGTCACCAGCTGGAGCGCCAAGCGTTCAGACACATGAGCCTGTGGGGACATTTCACGTTCCAACCACAGCACCTTGTAAAGCATTTCTTTAGTTAGACACCTGTTTCCAAGTGACAAGCCAGGCTTTTACATTTATCCCCACGAGTGGTGAAAAACTCTGAGGGCGTGAGATGGTGAGTGAACTTGGCCCTTTCTCATAGGGCTAAACCGGGGGCTTCCAAAGTGGGGTTCCTCTGTTTCTGCCAGGTGGAGCCCTTCTCTTGTGTTTAAAACAGAGCAGACTGGAATCAGCCCTTGGATTCTGTTAACACAATGGTCCAGTCCCCTCTCCCCATCTGAGAGTCTGCAGCTACGTGTTTACCCATCGTGCATTGCGTCTGTATGGATGTGTGCATTTGCTGTTCTTGTGGCATTCCTAAACCACCAGCATAGCAACTACTTACCTGGCGTTGGCACTGCACTGGGCACTATATGTCATCCAGAGATGGTTTCAAGTACAAGGGAGGATGTGTGTGAGTCTGTATAGACATTGCCCCTTGACAGTGCTGGGAATCAAGCCCATTCCTCAGGAATGTTAGGCAAGCACTCCACCACTGAGCCTCACCCCCAACTAAAAACAGTGTTTTGTTTGTTCCAGACAGGGTCTCCCTAGGTCCAGGTGAGCTTTGAACTCAATCCTTTTGTCTCTGTCTCCCAAGGCTAAGATTATAGGCACGTGCCACCATGCCAAGCAAAACTGCCATTAAATTAAATTGAATTATTTAATCGTGTGCTTGTGTGTGCATGCACATGTGCGTGTGTTGCTGAGGATGGAACCCTAGACCTTGTGCATGTTAGGAAAGTGATCTATGACTGAGTCACGACCTCAGCTAAAAACTACTATTTTGGGTACTTTGGCATCTTTTGAGGTCCTGGACCCCATGCCCTGTGGAAAGTGAGAGATGACTGTTGGGGAACATGAGTGCACTTGGTCTTTTCTAGGAAGACAGTGACCCTCCGATCAGCGAGAGCCTGAGCATTGAGAACACCTTGTGGGCCGGCACTGTCATCGCGTCAGGTGAGGTACCTGCGGAGGGATGAAGGGGAGGTCGACAAGAAAAAGAAATCCTTTGTAATTAGAATAAGCATGTCAGTTGGAAAAATGAGTTGTTGGTCAAATGGAGTTTTCCTCTTGTTCCAGCACCTCCCGGGACTTGAGCAGGTAAGTCATTGCTGCCTGGACACACCCTGGCATCCATGCTGGGACTGCTCTTAATTGCCATTGAGGTGACCTTGTAATCTGTACCAGAAATTGAGGTCTGAATGTTTGGGCCAGAAGCTGTGTCTATGGGAACTGCTGTCCTTAGTGACAGTCATGTACTGGGGAGGCCGAGCTTGTTTCGAAAACACCAAGGTGAGGTGGGAATGGTGACTTGTGTGTTAACTGATGGGGTGACATTGATCACTGGGTGCCACGGGCTGAATTGGGCCACAGAAAGGGTTTATGGTGGCTTCACACAGAGGTGCGCAGGGCCCTGTGCTGAGCCACATGTCTGGGCTCCACACTTGGCCTTCCCAGGAGTATCATGGTGCAGATGTAGAAGTTGAGGCTCAGAGAGGTCAAGTCCCTTGGTCACAGGCAGAGCTGGAATGGAACCCATGTCAGCCCAGAGGCGAAAACCCGTTGTGCACTTGACACAGCGTGTCACCGTGCTGCTGTGTTGTAGCTGCACCACATCCATTCTAACCCACAGGGCGCCTTTCTGTCTTTAGTCATGAAAGTCAGATCTCCCCTTTTCTTTTACATGGATGTACGTGTGTAGTGTGGGTACATGCATGTGTGCATATTCATATGTGTATGGGTGGGTGTGCGTGAATGTGCATGTGGCCACCAGAAGTGGACATCAGGTGTCTCCTCAGTCGCTCTCCACCTTCAGCCAGCCTAGCTGGTCCGTGAGCCCCAGCGATGGTATCTTTACCTCCCGGTCACTGGCTTTATAGGCAAAAGCTGCCTCACTTTGGTTTTCTTTTTGCTTTTTTCAAGGCAGGGTCTGCTCTAGCCCAGGCTGGCCTCGAACTCATCGCTCTTCTTACCTCAGCCTCCTAAGTGCTGGGACTAAAGGCATCACGCCTTGGCTCACTCTTGGTTATTACATGGGTGCTGGGGATCTGAACTCAGCTCCTCGTGCTTAGGCTGTGAACACTTCACCAGAGCTGTCTCCAGTCATGACATCCCCTTCCTCTCACTCTGCCCCCTTTTTCTTTGCTTTGTTGTGGCTTTATATCATAAAGACCCACGGTCGGCTTCTCGGTGACTTGGGTAGGGAAGCAAGCCCAGAGTCTGCCCAGTCTCCTTGCCGGGAGGTCTTGGTGCTGACGCCCAGGGCAGAGCCGAGCTCCTCTGGACAAGCCGCTTTTCCTCCGCGGTCCATGGACGCGGCTCTCAGTGTCTGATGACTCTAGAAGTGACACATTGATCCTGAAGATTGTACAAGGCCACGCCAGGTCCTTGTTTATATGGGGGGACAGCTGTGATCCATGACCTAGCCTGCAGTGTCTCTAGCAGGAGTGTTAGCTGGACATTTTATTAGTCAGCCTCAGTTTCCCTGTTTCACTGGGTGGACACCTGTTTTCTGATTCTGATGTGAACAGGGAGTTGAATCCAATCTGCATCTTTCTGGAGCTCAACTCAAGCAACCACCCCCGGGGAAGCTCTGACTTCTGTGAGACTCTGCTTCTGTGTTCTTTCAGAGCCCCCCTGCCTCTTGGTCAGTTCATCACAAGTTTCAAACATAAGCAAGCTTTCCAGGTGTGAGGAGGGTCCCGCTGCTTTGGCTGCCAACTATCTGCAAAAGACATAGTTGCCATGGCAGCCCAACCCATGCTGCCAGGCGATGGAGGTGGGGGGATGGCCTGGAAGGCACAGAGTACAGAGAGCCCTAGCCTGCTTCTTTGCCCACTCCAGTGGTGAGCGGTCCTATCCCGGCAACTGACCAGCATGTTGTCACACTTGGGCTTCGTGCCATGTGGCCTGATAGTACCTAGCTGGTCCATCCATGCTCTGTTCATGAGCTTTGTCCTTGGATCCAGGCTGGAATGTTGCAGGGATACCAAGCTGCTGTAAACGTTTGAGCCTGTGCCATTGGGGATGAGGAACAACAGGTCAGAGGCTGGGGTGACAGATCATTTGGTAAAGTGCAAGTATGAGAACCTGAGTTCAATCCCCAGGACTCACATAAAAAAAAAAAAAATGCTAGGTGTGTTGGCTCATGCCTAGAACCCAGCACTGGGAGGCAGAAACAGGAGGATCCCTGGTGCTCACTGGCTAGCTCCTCTAACAAAATCTGTGAACTCCTGGCCAATGTGAGACCCTGAGGAATGACAGCTGAGGTCCTCCTCTGGCCTACATGCATGCGCACATACGAGCATTAAAAGCAGGTCGCAGGGGCTGGAGAGATGGCTCAGCTGTTAAGACGCTTGCTTGCAAAGCGTAACAAATGGCCTGGATTCAATTCCCCAGCACGCACATAAAGCCAGATGCACAAAGTGGCACATGCATCTGGAGTTTGTTTGCAGTGGCAAGAGGCTCTGGTGTGCCCATACATATATTCTCTCTCTCTGCTTGCAAATAAATAAAAATATTAAAAGTAATAAAAACCAAGTCACAAGACTACTTCCTGTGGGAGCTCAGTGGAGAAGCTTCTGGAGAATGTTCAGGACGTCTGACCTCAGGCTGCAGGGTGGGGAGCATGGACTGCAAGGTGGCCCCACACACAGGAAGGGGTCAGAGGGCAGGGCATGGAAAGAGTCATTGTGTGCAGAGCTGTAAATTGGGCAGTGGATGTCCATGAGTCTGTTGGGCTCAATGGGACCCTGACGAGCTGAGGAGTGGTTCTCATTTGTCCCCAGCTGGTTAGGCCACAAGGACCATAGACACAGTGCCTGGAGCCTTTCTGTTTTCCCAGGAAGAGTCAGTGACCTCTGTCTCTTACACAAAAGCTACTGGATGTAAAAGGTGGTGACAGGGCTGTGGCTCAGTGGGTAGTGCTTGCCTCACAGGCACACATCCCCAGCGTCACACAAACCAGGCATAGTGGCACACACCTACAGTCCCAGCTTTTGGGAGGTAGAGGCAAGAGAGCAGGAACTCAAGGTCATCCTCTGTCATATAATGAATTTGAGGCCATCCGAAGCCTCAGTAGATCTGCCTCAAAAAACAAAATAATTAGCCGGGCGTGGTGGCGCACTCCTTTAATCCCAGCACTCGGGAGGCAGAGGTAGGAGGATTGCAGTGAGTTTGAGGCCACCCTGAGACTACATAGTGAATTCCAGGTCAGCCTGGACTAGAGCGAGACTCTACCTCAAAAAACCAAAAAAAAAAAAAACCAAACAAAGAATAACAACAACAACAACAACAACAAAAAACCCCAAAATTATTAATGCTGGGTGTGGTGGCGTGCGCCTTTAATCCCAGCACTTGAGAGGCAGAGGTAGGAGGATCGCCATGAGTTTGAGGCCAGCCTGGGACTACATGGTGAATTCCAGGTCAGCCTGGGCTAGAGTGAGACCAACAAAACAAAACGAAAAATTTAAAAGGTGGCTACTGATTCCAAACCATCAAGGAAAGTTGGTGCATGTTGGTGGCTTCCTGAGTATCCCTCTTAGCTGGATAGCAGCCACACAGAGCACGCAGGGTTCAGGTCCCGTGGGGCAGTGTTGGTGGGAAGTGTATGCAGGCTTTGGGTGGTGACAGCCACTCTCTTCAGCCTTGGTGGCATTGTGCTCAGCTGGGCTATTATGATGGACATGACTTTCAGTGTGCACCTTACTTACTCATTGCATTCATGTGTGTGCTGAATATGTGCAAGTACACGTGTTTGCAGAGCGTCTCTCTCACTTGCTCCACCTTATTTTTTTTTTTTTTGAGACAGGGTCTCACTGATCTTAGAACTCACCAATTCAGCTACACTAGCTAGCCAGCAAGTCCTGGGGATCCTCCTGTCTCCAGCTTCCCAGTGCTGTATTCTAGGTGTGTGCCACTGCACCCAGCATTTTACACAGGTGCTGGGGATCCAAACTCAGGTCCTCATACTTTTCAGGCAAGCGCTTTACCCACTGAGCCATCTCCCCAGACGCAGTGCCCCTCACCATTAACACCCTCTCACCCTGGCATCGGGGGTCCAGGCCAAGCTGCATCGGGTAGGAGGGGTGGAGCATCCACTCCAGCTCAGTCCTGGTCCAGCTCCCACCGGCTGACCACCTGCTCCGATGACAGGCTGAGGGCAGGGCACCCGTGTTCCCTGGAGCCAGCCATCTGCTGGGAGCTAGATGGGTGAGCGTGTGGCCATCTGCCTCGTGAGGGGAGCCTCATTGTGTGGGGGACATTGCAAGCCTGGCTGAGTGCATTGGAGGACTCCCAGGCCTCTCTGTCCTTGAGGGCTGGGCGCTCCTGCACAGACGTCTATGGCCCCTTCAGCAGCGCTGCTGCTGAGAGTGTGGGAGAGGGAATAGTGAGTGGGGAGTTCTCATTTCCCAGCAGAGAGCAGACACACTGTTGCATTCCTGGGGTCTTTCCTGAGAGCCTGGCAGCCCTGACCACCCCGAATGCCCTACCTGCCTCCACAGTCGTGGTTGGTAGCTTCCTTCTTCATCTTTAATATCTTGTCTACTCACTTATTTTCAAGAAAAAAACAATAATCGTAGGATTGTTGGAATGAGGATGCAAGGGGCTCAGGCTTGGCTGGAATGCATCACACCCACTCTCTCCTGCAGCAACTCGCAAGTGTGCATCCCCGTGTTGACTGACATCGACGGGCAGAGAAGTCATCTGGCGCTGCCAAGCAGCTTTCCGAGAACTTAGTGCACGTCAGAGAGGCTTTTGTGTATGTGTGCATGTGCGTGTGCACACGCGTGTATGCAGGTTAGAGGCCTATATACCTTCCACCTTCCACCTCATTTTGAGGCAAGCTCCCTCTCTCTCTCTTTCTCTCCTTCCCTCCCTTTCTCCCTCTCCTCCTTGCTGTTATCACTGTTGTGCTTACCAGGCTGGCTGGTCTGCAAGCTTCCAGGCTTCTGGGAAATTCTCCTCTCTTTGTCTCCCATCTTACAGAAACTTCCATTGTATTTATTTATTTTTGGTGGGGCCTGGGAACTGAACTCGGGTACTTACCCTTGAGTGGCAAGTGCTTTATCCACTGAGCCCTCTCTTCAGCCCCCATTTTTGTATGTGCATGTGTATATGATGTGCATGAATGTATGTATGTGTGTTCCTGTGTGTACGTGTATATGGTGTGTATGCACATGTGTGTGTTTGCATGTATAGGGTAGAGGACAACTTCAGGTGTTTTTAAAAAATATTTATTTTGAGAGAGAGAATGAGTGTGCCAGGGCACAGGTGACAGCTACAAATGAACTCCAGTACTGGGGAATTGAACCCAGGCCGTCAGACTTTGCAAGTAAGCGTCTTTAACTGCTGAGCCATCTCTCCAGCCCAAACCTTGAGTACTATTCTTAAGATCCCACCTCCTTTGAGTTAGGGACTCTCATTGGCCTGGAACTCACCAGTTAGACTATACTAGCTGGCCAGTGAGTCCTGGCATCGTGGTTACCTTCATGTTGCTGGGACAAAACACCTGACCAAAAGTAGCTGATGAGAGGAAAGGTTTTATTTCAGCTTACAGTCTTGAGGGAAAGTTGCATCATGGCAGGAAAGCGTGGCAGAGCAGAGGAAGGAGCAGAGGCATCACTTCTTTTGGAAAACTATTATTTATTTATTTATTTATTTATTTATTTATTTATTTATTTATTTATTTGTAAGCAGAGAGAGATAGAAGAGAGACAGAGATAATGGGTGTGGACAGGGCTTCCAGCTGCTGCAGTTGAACTCCAGACACATGCTCCACTTTGTGCATCTGGTTTTACTTGGGAATCCAGCCCAGATTGTTAGACTTTGCAGGCAAGCACCTTAACCACTGAGCCTTCTCTGCAGACCTGGGCATCACTTCTTGCCACAGCAGCTGGGAGAAAGCAGCAAGAGTGTGAGCTGGGGAACTGGGCTAATAAATCTCGAGGTCTGTCTCCAGTAATACACCTCCTCCAGCAAGGTTCCCCCTCCCAAACTGCCACCAGCTGGGAACAAGCACTCAAAAATCATGAGCCTATAGGGAACCTGTCATCAAACCACCACACCCAGGGATCCTCTTGTCTCCACCTCCCCGGCCCTGGGATCACAAGCACATGCCATCACACCTGACACGTGATGTGGATACAGGTGTTGACTGAAGTGAGTTGACCATCCTCTTTGCACACACTGGAAAGAGGAAATAGGTGCACTTTTGACAGACATTGCCAAATTGTCCCCAAAATAGATGGAACCAGTTTATACTCCAGCTTCTCACTTTCTGGCTGGAATTGGCTGAGTCGGCTAGGGAAAATGCCTTTTCCATGCAAACTGGCCATTTGCACTTCCAGAAATTGCTTCTTTTTGGAAGGATCGAGCTCTTTCCTGGGTGGGCTGGAGGATTCAGGGGATGGAAGTTTTGGGAAAGGGTTTCCGTTTGCTCAAGTATCCCCAAAAGGCTGAGCTGGACCAGAGGCAGAATGCAGAAGGGCTCACCAGGGAGAGTGTGCTGAAGACGTGGGGGCTTGTAAGTTTCCACAAAGAATGTTCTGGGAGCCTCCAAGGCCAGTGGCACAAAGAACAAGCCTCCCTCCCATGACTCACTGCCACTGGGAGCTGTGGGCCCCACAGGCTGCGACACCCAGAACATGAGGCGATAATAGAAATGCTGTATACTTTCTTTGTGGCAGATGGCAGCCACTGGCCCCACATGGCTATGCTCAGTGGGGCTGCAGAACCTGGCGCCGTGGCTTGGGGCTGGCAGACGCTGGTGTGGCTCGGTGGGTCTTGACACACTCGTGCTGTGGCTGTGGGCGGGAGGTAGGAAGAGTCCTGAGCTGGAGTGGGGGACTCCCTCCCTGACTTCATGTGTCTTTGGATTTGGTTCTCTCTGCAGGGACTGTCGTGGGTGTAGTGCTCTATACTGGCAGAGAGCTCCGGAGTGTCATGAATACTTCCAACCCCAGAAGCAAGGTAGGTGAGAGGTCATGGCACCTGTTCACCTGGTGAACACGATGATGGCTTCGAGAGTGGGGACCTCAGTGTAGGGCGGTGGGACCTCGGTGTTCCGTTATGTGAGGATGGATACCTTTCGTCATCTCCCATAGGTGGAGGGTGTGCAGGCAGAGGCCCAGCTCTCCAGATGGGCAGTGTGTTGTTGCCCCAGGCCATCTCTTGAGCCCTGTGCTTTTTCCCCAGATTGGCCTGTTTGACCTGGAAGTGAACTGCCTCACCAAGATCCTGTTCGGCGCACTGGTGGTGGTCTCGCTGGTCATGGTGGCCCTCCAGCACTTCGCTGGCCGCTGGTACCTGCAGATCATCCGCTTCCTGCTCCTGTTTTCCAACATCATTCCCATCAGGTCAGTAGTGGCATGTGTGTGCTTACTGCTGGCACATTCTCTTCTCTCAGCTCACACGAGGATCCTAGTTCTGGCAGGGGTTGCAGCTCAGTGCTAAAGCCTGACATGAGCAAGGCCCTAGGTTCAAGTCCCACCACCACCAAAAAAAAAAAAAAACACAACAAAAGACAAAGGTACATTTTAATCTGGATGAGGTAATATATACTTGTAATCTTAGCACTTGGGAGTTGAGGCAGGAGGATGGAGAGTTTGAGGCTAGCCTGGGCGCTAGTTCTGTGGCTTTGAAAAGGAGTGGGTGTCTCTGTAATGACCAGGAACATGGCCCTGTGCCTACAGCCCAGGACAGGCATGTTCTTCTGTGAGCTATTTTGACCAGTCTCTGCCAGGGATGCCACACAGAGCTCATCTCCTCTACCAGCTCTGGGAAGCAGCTGCCACTGCTGTGTGAGGATTCTGAGCCTGAGTCTGGGCTCAGAGGGAACCAGTGCTGTTGTTGATTAGCAGTGTCTGCCATGGCCTGATTGGGAGGCTGAATATATGGCTTTTAAAAATGTTAAAAGACGGGCTGAAGAGATGGCTTAGTGGCTAAGGCGTTTGCCTGCAATGCAAAAGGGCCAGAGTTCGATTCCCCAGTGCCCATATACAGCCAGATGCACAAGAGGGCGCATGTGTCTGGAGTTCATTTGCAGTGGCTTGGAGGCCCTGGTGCGCCCATATTCTCTGTCTGCCTCTCTCTCTCTCTCTCTCTCTCTCATAAATAAATAAAATATTTAAAAAAATGTTAAAAGACTGGGTGGGTGTGGTGGAAACACCTTTAATTTTAATTCTGCACTCAGGAGGCAGAGGTAGGAGGATCTACATGAATTCTAGGCCACCCTGAGACTACTTAGTGAATTCCAGGTCAGCCTGGGCTAGAGCGAGACCCTACCTCGAAAAACAAAAATAAAACAAAAAGGAAGTGTAAAGAAGGAAAATAATGATGCTTTTATGTTGCATATATTTTACTCCAATTAAAAAAATGAATATAAGGACCTGGGAGAGTGCTCAGTAGGTAAAGTGCTTGCCTCACAAGCATAGAGACCTGAGGTCGGATCCCCAGAACCCATGCAGAAGTGTGATGGCACATGCCTATAGTCCCAGCCCTGGGAAGGCAGAGATGGGAGGATCCCTGCAGCTTGCCTTCCAGTAGAGTAGCTGAATTACTGAGAGACCCTGACTCACAAGATTAGGTGGAGGGCAGTTGAGGAAGACACCCTACCTCAACCTCTGACCTCTCACGCATGTGCACCTGCCCACACGCACGCATGCACACATTCAGACACACACCCAGGAAATGAATACAGTATCAAGAATATAACTCAAGGGGATGGAGAGATGGCTCAACGGTTAGGGTGCTTGCCTCCAAAGCCTAATGACCAGGGTTCGATTCCCCAGTAACCACATAAAGCCAGATGCACAAAGTGGCACATGCATCTGGAGTTCATTTGTAGCAACTGGAGGCTCTGGTGTACCCATTCTTTCTATCTCTCTCCTTGGAAATAAATAAATATTTTTTAAAAATAAAAAAGTTAAAAATATATTTTAAAAGAATATAACTTAAGGGACCAGTAATTAAAAAAAAAAAGTCAGGTTTCTGTCCTTTGAATGTCCTTGGGTTCATATAGATAGCTGTGTGGAGGCACTAGTGTGCCTCCTGCCCTCTGATGGCCTGGGACTGGCAGGTGTTCCTGTGTGTGTGTGGGGGGGGGGCTGAGTCCATGTGCACAGCAGAAGTTTATTTAGAGCCCCTGTTGTTCATAGAAAGGTATGAAGGGGCCTTACATATGCCCTGCTAATGCTTTTCTGTGGTTTTCTACCTAGTTTGCGTGTGAACTTGGACATGGGAAAGATCGTGTACAGCTGGGTGATTCGAAGGGATTCCAAAATCTCTGGGACCGTGGTTCGATCCAGCACGATTCCCGAGCAGCTGGGCAGGATTTCTTACTTACTCACAGACAAGACAGGTGAGAACCTCTGCAGAACCTTCGTGGGATTCTGGTGAGCAGAGCACGGTGCTCCAGCCGGAGGTATATATGCCTTCTTCTCCCCACCTTCCGATGGCTGGTGACTATGATGTGATCAGAAGATACTTCCGTAGACTAATCCTGTAAAGACACAGAGCTGGGATGTCAAAGAGTGCTCAGTGAATTCCCATGTGAGACTTGTGAGCCGGGTAGGACTTTATAGATGAGGACAGAGGGCACAGAGACACAGAAGGCTTGTTACTGACCCATGCAGTCTGCCTTTAAGCCCTGACTTAGCACCGCACTCTACTTTGCAAATGGTGGGAAGCGCAAGGCTGCAGTGGGAGACCAGGCCCTGTGCTGCTTCTCTTCCTTCCGTGGCTGTCTATTGGGTAAGAGGGAAACCATTGCAAAGATCCTGCTGGCTGACTGTGTTCCTCAGTGTTTATTTCATTTATTTATTTATTTATTTATTTATTTATTTATTTATTTATTTATTTATTATTAGTTGTGACAAAATATGTGTGCAAACCAACTTCGAGGAGAGATTTATTTTGGCTCATGGTTTCAGAAGTTCAGAAGTGTCAGTCCATGGTTGGCTGGCTCCATGGTTTTTTGTTTTGTTTTGTTTTGTTTTGTTTTAGGTAGGGTCTCGCTCTAGGCTAGGCTGACCTGGAATTCACTATGTAGTCTCAGGGTGGCCTCAAACTCACAGTGATCCTCCTGCCTCTGCCTTCCAAGTGCTGGGGTTAAAGGCGTGCGCCACCACACCCGGCTTGGCTCCATTGGTTTTAAGGTAAGACAGAAACATTACAGTGCTAGGGAATGTCAGAAGAAAGATGTTTGTATCCTAGCAACCAGGAAGCAAAGCTGGCCAGTGGTCGGGTGCTCTGGACAAGAAATAAGCTTTACCTCTTAGGCATGGGGCCCCTCCAGACATGCTTCCTCCAACCAGGCCCTACATCCCAAACCCTCATGCAGCTATGAACTCATCGATGGCTTGATCCCTGGCTGATGTTAGCATGACCTAGTAATCTCTCCACAGTACCACCAGCTGGGACCACTCCCTCAACACGTGGGTCTTTGGGGCCATTTTATTCCCAAACCATAACACTAGTCAAAGCAGTGAAAACCCGGTTTGCGGAAGGAGAGGAACAGCATATTCCAAGCATGTCCGAATCACCCTGGGATGGTCCCTGTGGGGCTCTGCCACTGGGGTGATGGCTCCACACCTATTGCCCTTCCATGTTCTCTGCCACCGGAATGAGTCAGGCACCACAATTGGCACTTCTGCCCTGCCCACCCCCTAGGGAATAGGCAGAGCCTTGTTCCCAGTGCAGCCCAGGATACCATTCTCAGAAGGGGCACAGGGTTCTAGGCACACATTCTCCTCCTGTGTCTCCTCTAGCAGGGATAGTATTGGAGCCCTTGGGCGACTCGGAGTAGACTCGGCAGGTAACAGTGGGTGCCGGGGTGCAGGTAAGACACTCACATCTCTGTGTTTCAGGAACTGTGACCCCATGTGTGACTCGGAGTAGACTTGGCAGGTAACAGTGCATCCTAGAGTGCAGATCAGACACTCGTGTCTCTCTGTTTCAGGAACTCTGACCCAGAACGAGATGGTTTTCAAGCGGCTGCACCTGGGCACGGTGGCCTATGGCCTGGACTCCATGGACGAAGTGCAGAGCCACATATTCAGTATTTACACGCAGGTAAGCCGTCCCCTCAGCCCCAGCCGGCTCCCACCCCATGGAAAGGGCACACAGTTGCATGTGTTAATGTCTACATCCCATTCAGGTCACACTTACTGCCCTCAGTCTGCTCTACTGCAGAGTGAGTGCGATTGGGGAAGACAAACAAGAAATTATTTACCCAAGAGCTGGGGCCCAAAGAAGCTTTGAAACTGGATTCTATGGGTCTGGAAGTATTGGCTCAGTTGGTAGAGTGCTCTCCTAGCTTGCACAAAGCCCTGGGTTCAGTTCCTGCACCATATGCATAAATGGGGTGCGGGGGTGCGTGCCTGTCTTCCCAACATTTGGGAGGTAGAGACAGGAGGTTCAGGAGTTAGTTCAAACTCATCCTTGGCTACATAGTGAACTAGAGGCCAGCCCAAAATACATGAAGTCCTATTTACTTAAAAAAACAACAACAACAAAAACAAAACCAAGGTCTTGTAACCCAGTCCTGAGACCCTATCTTTGACAGAGAGAGAGAGAGAGGGAGGGAGGGAGGGAGGGAGGGAGGGAGGGAGGGAGGGAACCAACTAGTTGGTTCTGTTCAAGCTTATGAACACGTTTGCATTTTTCATTCCCCGACTCTGAGCCAGGTCGCTCACCCCAGTGGTCTCCTTGTTAAATCATCAGGCTGCTGATCATTTGACGGAGAAGGTGGGCAGCTAACTTGCTCCCATCTTCTTGTTCCAACAAAATAGTTTCAAAACCAGGGCTGAGAGAAGGCTCAGTAGTTAAAGGCACTTGCTTGCATAGCCTGATGGTCTGGGTTTAATTCCCCAGTACCCACATAAAACCAGATGCACAAAGTGGGGCATGCATGTGGAGTTTGTTTGCAGTGAGAGGAAGTCCTGACACACCTATACTCTCTCTTCTCTCACATGTAATTGTTTTAAATTTTGATTTTAAATTAATTTAAAAATAAAAAATTTAATTATATATTATATATATATCACTTCTTCAGAGAAATCTTACTGGTAAATGTTCTCACATTCCTATAAATACAGACTGTGTTCAGGGTGGTGCCTGCTGCTGGTTTTGTCTTGGAACAGACTCTTCCCTCAGGCACCCAACCCCAGACCCCAGGGGCCTTCCCAGTTCCCCACTAGGGGCACATTGCTTACACTGTGGAATTGTCCATCCCTTGCTGTTGTCTTTCCTCTCGTTCTCAGGGCCAGAATTCTGACCTGTTCATATTTACATGTCACACAGCTCAGAGGATGCGGGGCCCAGCCCAAACACAGTCTGGACTGTTTATTGGTATTTTTAAGAGCTCGTGGTATTTACAGAAGCCAGCCCGTCTGGGGATCTGTGTCTGCCTGAGCTTTTATGGTTCATTTTTGGTCTAACACAGATAACAATCTTTGTAAAGCGTTAAAAGTCAGAAAATGACACGTCTTGTCATGAACTCGGCTGTGTGCTCTCTCCTTAGCGGAAGCTCATAAATAGGTGTGCCATCCTGGTCTTGGGTCTGAAATATCTCAGGGTACGGGGTTTGGCCTGTGCAAGGGTGACCTCACAGTTAAAGGGCAATCCCACCCCCACCCCAGGGACAGTGTGCCCGTCTTCCTCCTGAGAGAGCTCAACATCCTTCTGGGAGCGCTCTACTGCCTTCCTAAGGACACATTTGAGGACCTGGGACCTTGGATTTTGCAGGAAAGCACCTTAACCACTGAGCCATCTCTCCAGCCCCTGGCTGTTGATTTTTTTCAAATTTTTCATTAATAGTTTTTCTCTTTTTCTTTTCTTTTCTTTTTTTTTTTTTTTTTCGAGGTAGGGTCTCCCTCTAGTCCAGGCTGACCTGGAATTCACTATGTAGTCTCAGGGTAGCCTTGAACTCATGGTGATCCTCCTACCTCTGCCTCCCGAGTGCTGGGATTAAAGGCGTGCACCACCACGCCTGGCTTAGTTTTTTATTTATTTACTTATAAGCAGAGAGAGATAGACGAGAGACAGAGAGAATGGGCACTCCAGGGCCTCCAGCCTCTATAAGTGAACTCCAGATGCATGTGCCACTTTGTGCATCTGGCTTTATGTGGGTACTCGGGAATCGAACTTGGATCATTTGTTACCCTGTGCAGGCGAGCGCCTTAACTGCTTGTGTGGCAAGCTCTTTAACCGCTGAGCCACACCCCCAGCTTCTTGATCATTTTTCTTTGTGAGACAGGGTCTCATGTAGCCCAGGCTGACCTCAAAATCTCTATGTAGGCTGGCCTTGAACTCCTGATATCCTGCTTTCACCTCAAAAACTGGGACGATAAAAAA
>PVHP010039056.1:0-16569 GCA_004024765.1 Zapus hudsonius | reverse complement strand
ATTGGGAACCAACCCCAGCAGCTCCTGGATTCCAGACTTGTGGCTTCGCACACTGTGCCAAAATACATTGCCATTGTTCTAAGTCACCCAATTTATGATGCCTTGTTGCTTTTGGTGTCTGTAATTTCCTAATTTACTTTAAGATACCTCTGCCCATCATTCAAATGGAAAATAGATAAGAAGACAAATATATCGGTCACTTTCTCCAAGCCGGAACAAAATATCCAACCAGAAGCAACTGAAGGAAAGGTTTTATTTTTGGTTTACACTTGGACAGGGAAGTCTATCCTGGTGGGGATCCTGGTCCCATTTAGCACAGAAAAGAAACAGAGTGATGAATGCTGGTGCTCAGTGCTCTCTCTCTCTCTCTCTCTCTCTCTCTCTCTCTCTCTCTCTCTCTCTCTCTCTCTCTCCTCTCCCTTTGGAATGGTGCTGTCTACAGTTCAGGTAAATGAAGGTGGGAAGTTCTCCACATCTTCATTAGCCTAATCAATCAACCTAATCAAAACAACCCTCCACAGACATTCACAGAGGCTAACCTAATCTACACAATCCCTCGCAGGTATCTGTAGGTCCCTGAAATTGACAATCAGTATAAAGCATCACTATAAACAAGGGTGAGTGCAGCAATTAGCAAAGTCCCAGGAAACTAATGTAAACTGGGAGAGGGGTTCTATAGCCTTTTAAGGAGAGTGCAAATCTTCAGAAAAAAATAAAACCTTTTTATTGATAGATTCTATAATCATAGATCATAAACCATTATGATTCCCTCCCTCATATCTCCCCTCCCCCTCTAAATTAATCTCTGTTTTGTTTTGGTGTCATGGTGTTATCTTTTTCCTCCCATGATGTGTAGGTATTATCTTTTTTAAAAAAATATTTTATTTATCTACAAGCAGAGAGATACAGAGAGAGAGAAAAAGAGATAGAGAGAGAGAGAGAGAGTACCAGGGCCACTACCTTGTGGGTCTGGCTCATGTGGGTACTGGGGAACTGAACCAGGAGCCCCAGGCACTGGAGGCAAGTGTCCCAACCACTGAGCCATCTCTCCAGCCCCTTTGTGAGGTCATGAATATCAAGGCCATTTTGTGTCTGGAAGTTTGTGTCGCAAGCAGTCCTCCCCTTCCTTTGGCTCTTATGATCTTTCCTCCACCTCTTTCACAATAGACCCTGAGCCTCTGGAAGTGTGACAGAGATGTCCCAGTGCTGAACACTCCACAGGACAGTCCAAATCTTGATGCAGGATTTTAAAGATCATACAGACTGACTGCTGGGGAAGGAGCTTTGGCGGTTGGGGACAGAAGCTGTAGGAGGTGAGTGCTTCAAGTTTCAGAGGCTTCAGTAGGCATCAGGAGATCAGACAATGAAGTCTAGACCGGCATGGTTTCAAGGATGCCCTTCGCAGGGCCGGAGAGACTGCTCAGTGGTTAAGGCACTTGCTTGCAAAGCCTACTGGTCTGAGTTCGATTCCTCAGTAACCCACGTAAAGCCAGATGCAGAGAGTGGCCCATGCATCTGGAGTTCTTTAACAACTGCTAGAGGCCTTGGTGTACTCCCTTTCTCTCGTTTGCAGTGGAAAGAGACCCTCATGTGCCCGTATACTATCTCTCTCTGTCATAAATAAATAAAAATATTTTTAAATGAAGAAATCTTTTGTAAATTACCCTTTTTATAACTACATCTTCCAATTCTTTGATAATTATAAGACAAAAGAATTTAGGACTTGAGAGCTACTGGCTTGGGGAATTCTAAGCCCACCCAGAGCCCTCTCTGTTTTATTTTTTAAATATTTTTATTTATTTATTTGCAAGCAAAGAGAGACAGAGAAACAAAGAGAGAGAGAGAGACAGAGAGACAGAGAGAGACAGAGAATGGGTGTGCCAGGGCCTCCAGTCACTGCAAATAAACTCCAAATGTATGTGATAAATGTTTTTTTTAAATTTTTAATTTATTTGCAATCAAATAGAGACAGAAGGAGAAAGAGAATGGGTGCATCCGGGCCTCTAGCCATTGCAAACACCAGATGCATGTACCATTTTAGGAATCTGGCTTCCCGTGGGCACTGGGGAATTGAACCCCAGGTCCTTCGGCTTTGCAGCCAAAGACCTCAACCACTAAGCCATCCCTCCAGCCCATAAATAACTTTTTTGATACAGGGTCTCTCACTGGCTGGGAGGTCACCAAGTAGACTAAATAGCTGGTCAACAATCCTAGAAGATCCATGTGTCTCCCCCTCCCCAGTGATGGGATTACAGGTATGCATCACCACGCTTTTTATTTTTATTTTATATTTTCCAGGTAGGATCTCACTCTAGCCCAGGCTGACCTGGAACTCTGTTACTCCAGGCTGGCCTTGAACTCACAGAGATCCTCCTACCTCTACCTTCCAAGCACTGGGATTAAAGGCATGCACCACCACACCTGGTGTTTAAATATTTTTATTTATTTATTTATTTGTGATAGGGGAGAGAGAGAAAATGGGAACTCCAGGGCCTCTTGCCTCTGCAAATAAACTTCAGATGCACGTATCACTTTGTTCATTTGGCTTTATGGTGAGTGCTGGGGAAGCGAACGTGGGTCATCAGGCTTTGAAAGCAAACAATCTCTCCAACCCAGCTTTTCTTTTTTAAAAATATTTTCTTTATTCATTTTCAAGCAGAGAGATACAGAGAGAGAGAGAGAGAGAGAGAGAGAGAGAGAGAGAGAGAGAGCACCAGGGCCACCACCTTGTAGATCTGGCTTATGTGGGTCCAGGGGAATTGAACCGGGACCTCAGGCACTGGAGCCAAGTGCCTTAACCGCTGAGCCATCTCTCCAGCCCAAGCTTTTCTTTTATAACGTAGGTTCTTAGGATGGAATTCAGGTCCTCATGCTTTCAAGGCAAACACTTCACCCACTGAGCTTGTCTCCCCAGCCCCTTCTCTGTCTTTAATGCACCTTTCGACCTGCCTTGGGTCTGATTTAGTCATTCTGCATTTCTAACAAGCCCACAGTCTCTTCCTGGGATCTTCTGGTATTTCTTGGGTCCCTCAGGGAACCCTCAGTCCCAGGCAAATCAAGATAGTCGGCCATTTTGCTGGCTATGGGGAAGTCCTAGCCGACCCTTCAGAAAGCAAGAAAGTAGAGGAGGAACTTGACATCCATTGACAGAAGCTCAGAGAACAAGGGCAGCAATGTTTACCACTCTGTCTTGGCCAGCCCCATTCTGCTTGGGCTGAACTTTCCTCCTGGCAGACATTGCATCTTTCTCCTTCTTATGTTGGAAGAAACACTTGGATTTTCTCTGGATGGATGGTTTCTGATCAGGTCCAGACATATTGCACATAATCCGGTGTCAGGTCAGGACTTGACACTGTACTGTCAACTCGTTTGCTGTCTCATCACTGCCCAAGGCACAGTCTTTGGAAACTTCCTGTCCACCCTTCAGCACCAGCTGCCCATTTGAACTCTCATTTCTCTTCATGTCAGACCCCAGGCTCTTTGGTAGCCACACAGCCCAACACTATCTGTTCCTACCCCAGGGAACTTGGGTAAATATTGCAATAACCATGAAGTAAGGTGGTTCATTCCTGTAATCCTATACCTGGGAGGCTGAGGCAAAATTGTTAAAAGTCTGAATTTCAGGACAGCTTGGGCAACAGAGTAACACCCTACCTCAAAATCCTAAATTAATAAATAGATAAACCTGCAAAGCAAAGGGAGACAGGGAGGCCGGGCGTGGTGGCACAAGCCTTTAATCCCAGCACTCGGGAGGCAGAGGTAGGAGGATCGCCAGGAGTTCAAGGCCAGCCTGAGACTCCATAGTGAATTCCAGGTCAGCCTGGGCTAGAGCAAGACCCTACCTCGAAAAACCAAAAAAAAAAAAAAAAAGGGAGAGAGGGGGCTCATGTCTATATAATCTCAGCCCTTGAAAGGCAGAGGTAGAAGAATCAGAAGTTCAAGGTGAACTTCAGCTACACAGTGAGTTCAAGTTCAGCCTGAGATATGTGAAACTCTTACTCAGTTGGGGACTGAACCCAGGGCTTAGTGTTTTGCTAGGCAAGCACTTGATCCACTGAGCTATATCCCCACCCTACTTTGCTTTTTTTGCTTCTTTTTTTAAAATATATTTTATTTATTCATTTTTCAAGCAGAGATACAGAGAGAGAGAGAGAGAGAAAGAGAGAAAGTACATCAGGGCCACCACCTTGGGGGTCTGGCTTATGTGGGTCTTGGGGAATTGAACCTGGGGCCTTAGGCACTGGAGGCAAGTGCCTTAACTGCTGAGCCATCTCTCCAGCCCTATTTTGTGCTTATTTCTTATTGATCAATTCCACTAACCTGAAGTGCCTCATGGGAAGGGACTTCACCTGTATCTGCTCTGTCCAAAAACTAAAATATTAAAATTAGAGCCGGGCATGGTGGTGCACACCTTTAATCCCAGCACTCAGGAGGCAGAGGTAGGAGGATCACTGTGAGTTTGAGGCCAGGCTGAGACTACAGAGTGAATTCTAGGTCAGCCTGGGCTATAGCGAGACCCTACCTCGAAAAACAAAAAAACAAACAAAAAAAGAAATTACACAAACTTGGTGTCAGAAATCAAAATGAGGGTTGGAGAGATGGTTCAGTGGTCAAAGGTGCTTGTTTGCAAAACCTGAGAGCCTGGGTTCGGTTCCCCAGTATCCATGTAAAGCCTGATGGACAAAGTGGTTAAAATTCTCTCTCTCTCTCTCTCTCTCTCTCTCTCTCTCTCTCTCTCTCTCTCTCTCTCTCTCACACACACACACACACACACACACACACACACACACACACACACAAAATGAAATAAAGTGAAATGAAAAACAAAACCAAACAAAATCAAAATGAGCCTGTGATCCCAGTACTTGGGAGCTGGGTGCAGGAGGATCAACAGTTTGAGGCCAGCCTCAGCTACATAGTGAGTTTGAGGCCAGCCTGGGCTTCATGTGATACTATCTCCAAAACAAACCAAATGAGTCAAGACAAGCCTGGAGATACAGCTCAGTTGGTAAAACTGACTTACCCCTTACTATCTCTCCATTCCGATAGAAAAAGATTTTTAAAAACAAACCATGATATGAGAGGGCCAGGGCATGGTTTTTCTGGTGAAAGTGTGAGTTGCTGCAACAATCTGATAAATATTTTCATGGCCATCAGTCTGCATACCCTTGAATCCAAGCAGTTTTGTGTCTGGGAACTGGGGATTCCTCAAACCCGAGCAAGAACGTGTCCACAGGACCATCTATAGGACAGAGCAGACACAAGTGAAAACCCTTCCCATGAGGCACCTCAATTGAGTGGAATTAACCAATGAGAAATAAGCACAACATAATGAGAAAAGATTATTTTTTTCTATGTCTGTGAAGAAGGAGGTTGGGATTTTTATTGGCATTGCGTTGAATCTGTAGATCGCTTTTGGCAGGACAAGCCAGCGAGACAGATAGCAATGATTTTTGACACAACTTAATGCAAAAGTACAGAGACCCCCTAAGATCTCAACAATAAAACAGCCTTAATACTCACCTACCATGACTCAGGGAACTGAGTGGAAGAGGGGGGGGTGGAAAGATTGTGAGAGCCGTGGTGGGGGAGACTATCCAGAGGCATGGCACCCCTCAATAACAACATACTAGGGCCAGGAGAACCTGGCTGAATACTAGGTTATCCATGGTCCCCTGTCACAAGGACTGATCCAGATGGCCCACGGAGGAGGATATCCAGCTGATCGGGGATGGGGAAGAGGAGCATTGGGGAACAGGGGGATAACAACTTATTGTTTGCCCATTAGATAATGTAACTCATTATGGACAATAAAAAATAAATACATAAAGAGAAAAGTAGGGTGGGATGTAGCTCAGTGGATAAGAGCACTTGCCTAGCAAAACACTAAGTCCTGGGTTCAATCCCCAGCACTGCCTAAACCCATCGTGGTAGTCCCTGCCTGTCATCTCAGCAGTGGGGAAGTAGAGGCAAGAGGATTAGCAGTTCAAGGTCATCTTTGACTTCATAAGGAGTTGAGACCAACCTGGGATACATGGGGGGGAAAGACAATTTTTTTAAAGCCATAATTAGAAGCCTTTCCCCTATATACATGTTCCAGTGAAATTCACCTCTGCACACTTTCTGCTACTTGCAGGGTATAATTCAGAGCTAGATTTGGCTGATCTACTAGCCAGTTTGCCCTGAGGATGCCCTGTCTCTGCTTCTCAGGTGGGCTCACCACACACACTCGGAATTTATGTAGGTGCTGGGGGTTTGAACTCCCCTTTACCCATTGAACCCAGCAGATCCCCCTCCCCGCAGGTGCCCTTATACATGATCTCAGGCTCTCAACAGAGCTTCAAGGAGCTCCCCAGCATTTCTGCCCCAAATTGTGTGCTCGCTTGTGTTTGATCTCAGCGTGAAACGTGCCTTCTTTCTACAAAAATGTCTATCTTCAGAATGTTACTTTTTAAGCAATCCTAAACAAAAAAAAAAATCTGATTTGGGGCCTGGAGAAATGGATGGCTTGGTGGCTAAGGTTCTTGCCTGCAAAGCCTAGTGACCTGAGTTCAATTCCCCAATACCCATGCCAGATGCACAATGGTGCGTGCATTTTGGAGTTTTTTTTTTTTTTTTTTTTTTGCAGAGGCTAGATGCCCTGGCATGCCCATTCTCTCTCTCATTTCTCTTCCAGCTCTCTCTGCTTGCAGAGAGAGAGAGAGAGAGAGAGAGAGAGAGAGAGAGAGAGAGAAAGCCCTGAACTGGCACTGGAGAGATGGCTCTGTACTTAAAGGTGCTTGCCTGCAAAGTACTAGATTTGATGCACAGTACTGGATTTGATTCCCCAGAATCCACATAAAGCCATACGCACAAAGGCGTGCATACATCTGAAGCCATTTGCAACAGCAACGGGGTCCTGGCCCTCCTCTCTCTCCTCTCTCTTTCTCAAATAAATAAATAAAATATTCTTAATGAAAACATGGATGGGATGCAGCTGTGGCTGACATCAAATGGTGACACATTCTAGGTATAGTGATTCACACCTCTAATCACCAGCAGGAGGATCAAGAGTTCAAAGTCAGCCTGAACTACAGAGTAAGACCATATATATATATATATATATATATATATATATATATATATATATATATATATATATATATATATATATGATTAAAGTTGACAGATTTCAGTCCCATAAAGAGGAGGAACAACCTCTCAAGGTATTTGTGAACTGAAGCAGTGATGTGAGTTGGAAGAATGAATGAATAAAGCCATTTCCTTTTTTGGCTTGTGTACCTGTATGTAATGTGCTATGTGTGTGCGTGGTATTTGCATGTGGCCTTTTAGGGCGCCTCATGTTCTTGCCTGAGGAGGGCTTTGCTGGACTGTGGGGTTGGGGCGATGGGGGGCACAAAAGAACACTGAGTGTCCCACTCCATGGCTCCTGTTTTCTTTGAGCCACAGTTTCTTTTTTTTTTTAATATATATTTATTGTCCATAATGAGTTACATTATTTAGTGGGCAAACCATGTGTTGTTATCCCGACTTCCCCAATTCCCCCCCTCCCCATCCCTGATCAGTTGGATATCCTCCTCCGTGGGCTGTCTGGATTAGTCCTTGTGGCAAGGGATCCTGGATATCCTAGTACTCAGCCCGGTTCTCCTGGCCCAAGTGTGTTGTTACTGATGGGTGCCATGCCTCCGGACAGTCTCCCCCACCACGGCTCTCACAATCTTTCCGCCCCCTCTTCTGCTCAGTTCCCTGATTCGTGGTGGGTGAGTATTAAGGCTGCTTTAATGTTGTGAGCTTAGGGGTCTTTGTGACGAAAATCCTTGGTTTCTGTCTCAATGGCCTATCCTGTGTTGATTGAATGGCTGTGGTTATAGGTCCCTTGTTCATCTGTCATTGTCTGCTGGGTTCCCTATGGATCCTCCACGATATGACTGTGATGTCTCCTCTCTTGCCAGGATCTCAGCCATCGGCCTAAGGTTGGTTGGTAGGGTTAGATGGGCCACAGCTCTCTCGTTGCATCCTGAAAAACACAAGCACATTTGGCTTATCCTGAGTTGGTTGAATGGCTGTGAGCCACAGTTTCTTACTGACACCAGAGCTGGCTGCTTTTCCTGAGCCTGGGTCATTTTCTGGTCTCTGCCCCCCACCACCCCCTTGCAGGACAGGGGTGACAGATGTAAATGGCCAAACTCAGTTGTTTTCGTGAGTTCTAGAGACTTGAACTTGGGCAGTTTCAGGCCCCTTGGGCCCTCATGCTTGTGCAAGAAGGACACTTTTTATTAATCCAGTCCCATTTTATTTTTTATAGTTTATTTTTATTTATTTATTTGGAAGGAGAGAGAGAGAGAGAGAGAGAAAGAATGGGTGTGCTAGCGACTCCAGCTGCTGCAAATGGACTCTGGACACATGTTCCACCTTGTACATCTGGCTTTATGTGGGTACTGGGGAATTGAACCCAGGTCGAGTGTCTTAACTGCTGAGCCATCTCGCCAGATGTTTTATTTTTTATTTTTTTTTGGAGACAGGATCTCGTGTATCCCAGGCTGGTCTTCCACTCATTGTGTAGCTGAGGATGACCTTGAACCTCTGATACTCCTGTCTCTACCTTCCAAATGCTGAGATTTCAGGTGTGTGACACCATGGCTTGTTTTATGCAGTGCTGGGGTTCAAACCCAGAGCCTCGTGCATGCTGGGCAAATGCTCTAACAGCTGAATGATATCCATCCATTCATTGTTCAGCAAACATTGATGATGCACCAAAGGTGTATTTGCCTGGCATTTTGACGACACTCCCCCACCCCCACCAACACCCCTGCTATGTGTGAGAGCCTGGAAAATTCCAGCCTGGAGCCTCTCTCTGCAATACCACCACCCCTTCCTCTGGATGCTTCTGTTTCCATGACAACAGCCTGAACTTTTTCTCAGTTCCCTGGACCAGGTAATTGTTCCCATAGGAAACAAACAAACAGCCAGGTGGGTGTGGGGAAGACTCAAACCCTGTGACCCCCCACACACACACACACACAGGGCTGTGTGAGACTCCTTCAATCCTTAAAATGAAGCTGTAAGACGTCACACAATAGATCCTCCAGGATCAAGGGGGCCTCCCCAAACCCTGCTATAATTCACACCTCTCTCTCCTCTCTCTCTCGCTATCTATAGAAATATTATCTATCTATCTATCTATCTATCTATCTATCTATATATATATATATATATATATATATATATATATATATAGAGAGAGAGAGAGAGAGAGAGAGAGAGAGAGAGTCAACATTTCCCCATTAAGCCCACTACAGAAAGTAGACATTTAGGCTGTGTTAGGAGAGAATATTGTGTGTCAACCTTTTCCATGTGCAGTTAGACAAGTTATAACACACCTCACAACATGAATACCCTCGGATCTTTCACTCTGCTGCACTTTTACCATCATTCTTTATTTAGAAGGAGAGAGAGAGAGAGAGAGAGAGAGAGAGAGAGAGAGAGAGATTATGAATGGGCACACCAGGACCTCCAGCCACTGCAAATGAACTCCAGATGCATGCACCACCCTGTGCATCTGGCTTGATGTGGGTACTGAGGAGCGAAACCTGAGTCTTTAGGCTTTGCAGACAAGTGGCTTAACTGCTGAGCCATCTCTCCAGCCCCATCTCCTCTCAATGAATATTCTCTTTTAGGCATAAGGATTTTCAGGGGGGATTCCTTCGGGCCTTTCTTGCAAGATCAGACACGGGAACCTGTTGACTGTGAGCTGTGTTTGCATTGTAAAACACGAGGTACCAGAGCTGGGGGAAGAACACAGCAGGTAAGAGTGGCCTGGGACTGCCCAAATTCCATTTCTCAGCACCCACATAAAATCATGGTCATGGTCATGTAACTTGCAGAGGCAGGAGGACTTCTGGGGTTGGCGGCTCTGTGTAGAGATGACACCTCCAGGAAATAGGTGAATGGGTGCTAAGGGAGAATGTGCACCCCACATTCTCCTCCGGACTCCACACACTCTGTCACAGGGTGTGCGCATCTGTACACACATTATGTCACACACCACACAACACACCCTCTACACTCATGTGCAAAAAAGTACATACAAGAAAAGAAAATGCAATTCTTTTCAGAAAGGACAAGTATTTTTAAATATATATATTTATTGTCCATAATGAGTTACATTATTTAGTGGGCAAACAATGAGTTGTTATCCCCAATTCCCCAATGCCCCCCTCCACATCCCCAATCAACTGGATATCCTCCTCCCCGTGGGTCCTCTGGATCAGTCCTTGTGGCAGGGGGACAAGTATTTTTTTTTTAAGATAGGTTCTCATGGAACCCAGATTGTTTTCAAATTCTCCATGAAACTCTCTCTGTAGCCGAGGATGACTGAACTTCAGATCTTCCTTTCTCTACCTCCCAAATACTGGGATTATAGACATTTGCCACCATACCCTGTTTGTTTTTGTTTGTTTGTTTGTTTGTTTGTTTGCAGTGCTGGAGGTTGAGGTCTTTGTGGATACTAGACAGTCACTTTACCAACTGAGCTTGGAAATAATTTTTTTTTGGTTATTCGAGGTAGGGTCTCACTCTAGCCCAGGCTGACCTGGAATTCACTATGTAGTCTCAGGGTGGCCTTGAACTCTGAGCAATCCTCCTGCCTCTGCCTCCTCTGAGTGCTGGGATCAAAGGCGTGTGCCACCACAACCAGCCTGGAAATAAATATTTTTAATAAAAATTTGCCGGCTGGAGAGATGGCTCAGCGGTTAAGGCACTTGCTTCCAGTGCCTAAGGCCCTGGGTTCAATTCCCCAGGACCCACATAAGCTAGACCTACAAGGTGATGGCCCTGGTGCTTGCTCACTTGCTCTCTCTCTCTCTCTCTTTCTCTCTCTCTCTGTATCTCTGCTTGAAAATGAATAAATAAAATATTTATAAAATAAATAAATAAATAAATAAATAAATAAATAAATAAATAAATAAAAATTTGCCGCATGTTTCCCGAGTGAAAAACAATGTGCTATACTGCAAGTGAGCTCTAATCCCAATTTCATGTAAAAATATAAAATATATGCCTGTTTAATAAACAACATTAAGTGGGAAGAGATACACAGAAACTGCACTTGTTTTTCCCCTTTGGACAGTGTGATGGGGGAGATACTGGGCATTGCAGATCTTGTCCTGGGGCGTCTTCCTTTCTTTGCCCTACTTAGGTTGCTTCCCCGGTTCTTTCTTGGGAATTACAAACCACTCAGAGAATTTGTGTGCAAGGCTATTCTTTTCCAGTCGACTAGGGGAAAGAGGAGGACTTGAAGCACCAGTCTTTCTGTGCAGAAGTTGACTAAGGAGTCAGCTCCCCTCATTACCCATTATATTTCACGGGAATGGTGGCCCCCACCTGCAGATCAAAATTGCTCTCCCTCATGGAAACAGCTCCTTCAAGACAGGGGGAGGTGTAGACGTTCCCAGGGCTTTGTCTACAGTGAATTATTTTTTTTAACTTGTTTTTTTAAAAAATATTTTATTTATTCATCCTCAAGCAGAGATACAGAGAGAAAGAGAGAGAGAGAGAGAGAGAGAGAGAGAGAGAGAGAGAGAGAGCATCAGGGCCACCATCTTGTGGGTCTGGCTTATGTGGGTCCTGGGGACTTGAACCCGCGGCCTTAGGCACTGGAGGCAAGTGCCCTAACTGCTGAGCCATCTCTCCAGCTCTCCAGTGAATTATTAATTAATTAATTTGCAAGCAGAGAGAGATCGAAGAGAGACAGACAGAGAGAATGGGCCCACCAGGGCTTCTAACCACTACAAGTGAACTCCAGAAGCATAAGCCACGTTGTGCATCTGGCTTTACATGGGAACTGGGGAATTGAACCTAAGTTGTTAGGTGTTGCAGGCAAGTGCCTTAACCACTGAGCAATCTCTTCAGCTTCCCGATTTTTAAAAAAATATTTTATTTATTTATGAGAGAGAGAGAGAGGAGAGAGAGAGAGAATGGGCACACCAGGGCCTTCAGCCACTGCAAATGAACTCCAGACACATGCACCCTCTTGTGTATCTGGCTTTCCATGGGCACTGGGGAATCGAACTCAGGTCCTTCTGCATTGCAGGCAAGTGCCTTAACCACTAAGCCATCTCTTCAGCTCAGTTTCCTGATTACTTATTTATTATTATTCCCAGAATATCCTCCTTGAAGTCTTCCCTTACACTTATGCTCCTTACCTTCAAAAGCATCCCTATCCCGGGAAGCATTCATGGAGAAACAGGTAACTGGCTTCCTTTCCATCTCTTAGTCACTAGGATGAGTGAGCATCTCCTGGACAGAGCCCGGTCCTCTTGTCTCCACTGACCCACCTCATCCACACCTTCGTCACTGTCTGTGTCCCCAAAGCTACCTCGTGCTGGCGAAGGAATCTAAGTCAGTATATTACAGAGATGCATACATACCTATGTTTTTGCAACAGTATTTACAGCAGCCAGTTTATGGAACCAAATTAGCTCTCCATCACCGGATAATTGGGCAATGATGTGGAAAACGGATGCTTTCACAGGCCTAGTGGTGATGGGGTGAATTGCTCTTACCCTTCTGGAAAGTTCTTTGGACAGTGAGCATGAAAGCATACATGCCCTGTGACATCGGAAATAAGTATCTGGGACTCTGATTCCCACCGACAAATGTGCACGTATTGACACAGCCATGATAACCTTGGGAGACAGTGGCCAGTTGAAAAGTCCATAGGATGTGTGGTTAGGATGGAAAGTATAACAGTCCTGCAGAATTATACAAGCCAAAGTCATGGACTCCTTGGAGATGCCCTTGACCTGGGGGAGTACTTGCCTAGCATATATGAAGTATATACAAAATGTTGTATTGATGCATGCCTATACTCCCAGCACTCAGGAGATAGAGGTAGGGGCCATCCTCAGCTACATAGTGAAAGTTCAAAGCCAGCCTGGACTACATGAGACCCTATCTTCAAACAAAAAAATATAGCATAGCTTTTTATTGGAAGAAGAAGGCTATTTAATCTTACGATGTATATTAAATAAGAGCTAGATTAAAAATTTATAGAGAAGTAGGGGCCATCCTCAGCTACATAGAGAGTTTAAAGCCAGCCTAGACTACATGAGACCCTATCTTCAAACAAACAAACAAAAAATAGCATAGCTTTTTATTGGATGAAGAAGGCTATTTAATGTTATGATGTATATTAAATAAAAGCTAGAGGGCTGGAGAGATGGCTCAGTGGCTAGGGGGCTTGCCTGCAAAGCCTAGCAACAAGGGTTCAATTCCCCAGCACCCACATAAAGCCCAATGCACAAAGTGGTGTATGCATCTGGAGTTCATTTGCATGAGCCATGGTGTACCATTCTCTTCCCCCTTTCTCTCTATCTCTCTCTGTTTGCAAATAAATAAATACATTTAAATAAATAAATAAAAGCTAGATTAAAAATGTATAGAGAAGTAACAGTCCAGGTGTGGTGGCTCACACCTTTAATTCCAGCACTTGGGAGGTTGAGACAGAGATGATTGTGAGTTTGAGGCCAGCTTGGGGTAACAGGGAGTCTGAATTTCAGGTCATCCTGGGCTAAAATGAGACCATGCCTCAAACACGCACACGCACACAGACAAAGCGGTGTAAGCATCTGGTGTTCATTTGCAGTGATAAAAGACCTTGGCACACCCATCCCTACACACATGTGTGCAAATAAATACATGATTAAAAATTATATATGTACTCAAATTGGGCAAATATCATCGACATACTAGTCCATTCATTTGCTTACAGAAATCCAGCAAATATCTCGATGTGTTAGACGTCATATACATTATGGATACAGTAGAGATGAGAAAGAAAATGTGTCTCCCCCTCCCCATGTTCGTGAGTGATAAAAGCAAGAAAAAAACGTAGGAGACCACTTTGAGAGAGAGTTGACAGTTGTCTGAGGAAGCTCACGAAGCGTGTCTCCCTCACCCAGAAATTCCAGTTGGAGATTTATGGCCTGGAGACACTCTTGCCCGTGGCAAGAAGGGCAAGTTCAAGAGTAGCCATTGCTGCATGCTTTCCTTTGACAAGTATTTATGGAGCTGAAACTATGTTGCAAGCCAGCTTTGAGTACTGGACAGACACAACTCCACTGGTGATAAACAGGGAGACGGGCCATTCCAAGGGTCCGCTCGACTGAGGCAAGTTCAGACAATGGGCACACTGGGCGGCTTAAAAGAAGGGGTCAAGGGAATCAAAGTTGAAGAAAGATCACTTGGAGTAATAGCTCCAGCACTCTCTCTCTCTCTCTCTCTCTCTCTCTCTCTCTCTCTCTCTCTCTCTCTCTCTCTCTCTGAAAGCTGAAGTTATTTGTTGCCTTTTAAATTCGCTGAATTCTTAGTATCTTCTTTGTTTTCATTTTTCAAATGGATTTATTTATTTGCAAGGAGAGAGAGACAGACAGAGAGAGACTCTCTCTCTCTCTGAAAGCTGAAGTTATTTGTTGCCTTTTAAATTCACTGAATTCTTAGTATCTTCTTTGTTTTCATTTTTCAAATGGATTTATTTATTTGCAAGGAGAAAGAGAGAGAGAGAGAGAGCACATTGGCATGCCAGGGCCCCAGGCACTGCAAACGAACTCCAGATGCAGGCTCTCCTTTGTGCATCTGGCTTTACATGGACTATGGAGAATTGAACCCGGGTCGTTAGGTTTTGCAGGCAAGTGCCTCAACAGCTGAGCCATTTCTCCAGCACCTGTTTTCCTTTTCCTTTTTTTTTTTTTTTTTTTTTTTTTGGTTTTCCGAGGTAGGGTCTCGCTCTAGCCCAGGCTGACCTGGAGTTCACTATGGAGTCTCAGGGTGGCCTCGAACTCACGGCGATCCTCCTACCTCTGCCTCCTGAGTGCTGGGATTAAAGGCGTGCGCCACCACGCCCGGCTCTCATTTTTCTTATTCTGCTAAAATATTCATAATTTAAAGTGTGGGCTGGAGAGATGGCTCATCTCATCGATTAAAAGTGCCTGCTGGCAAAGCCTGACGGCCTGGGTTCAATTTCTCGGTGCCCAGATGCATAAAGTGACACATGTGTTTGGAGTTTATTTGCAGTGGCACAAAGCCCTGTTTTGCCTATTCTCTCTTGCTTTATCTCTGTCTCTTCTTTTAAAAATTATTTTATTCATTTATTTGCAAGCAGAGTGAGACAGACAGAAGACAGAGAGACAAACAGACAGAGATAGAGAGTGAGAGAATGGATGCACCAGAGCGTCCAACTATTGCAAACAAACTCCAGATAGATGGGCCACCTTGTGCAACTGGCATTATGTGGGTACCGGGGAATCGAACCTGGATCTGAGCCATCTCTCCAGCCCTAGGTTTACTTTTTAAAAATTTTTTCTTTTTTTTTAGACAGGGGAGATAGTTCAGTGGGTAAAGCCCTTGCTGCATAAACCTGAGGACCCGAGTTCAAATGTGCAGCATCCACAGAAAATGCCAGGCACAGAAAATGATAACAGATGCCTGTAATCACAGCACTGGGAAGGAGATCTTAGAGCTTGCTGGCTAGCTTGTCTAGCTAAATTGATGAGCTACAGGTTCAATGCATTACTCTGCCTCAAAATAATAATAATAATAATAATAATAATAATAATAATAATAATAACATAAATAGCCTCCAAGGGCACACATATACACATATGCACATGCACCTGCTCACACACATACAAACCTGCAAACATATACATGTTTACACACACCCACCCAAATAAAAATATAAATCACATTAAAATCTTTCTCTGTTGGCTACTCTTAGTTATCATGATTTTGCATTCGATTGACAGAATTCACCAAATCTCCCCCAAAACACAGACATTAAGCCAGGTGTGGTGGCGTACGCCTTTAATCCCAGTACTCAGGAGGCAGAGGCAGGAGGATCACCCTGAGTTCGAGGCCAGCCTGAGACTACAGAGTGAATTCCAGGTCAGCCTGGGCTAGAGGGAGACCCTACCTCAAAAAACCAAAAAAAAAAAAAAAAAAAAAAAAAAAATTTAAAAAACACAGACATTAGCAGAGCTTTGGCAAAAAGACACAAAACCTTGGTTTCCTCAGCAACCTTGTAGGAAGCCACCTAGCCAGGCATTTTGATCTCAACTCGGTTCTTGTTTCAAAACTGGAAATTTCCAGCCTGCAGAGCTTTCTCTCCTGCCAGCCCCCCCCCCCCACTTCTCTACTCACTGCTGCGGTTTCCATGGTAATGGCCTGAGCCTACCTAAACCGGATATGCCAGGTGATCTCTCTCCAGAGAAAATAGGACAAAGCCCCCAAGGAAATTAAGCCAAGGCCAGGGGAGAGGGGGGGGTGGGACATGGAGTAGGGAGAGGACTGGGGTGCTCATCCCTGCACCCCTCCTCCCATCACTGGCTGAGTCCTCTCTTTTGTGGACAGTTCATGTGCATAGTGAGTCTGGATCCTTACAGAAATACACCACCCGGGGTTGGAGAGATGGCTCAGCGGGTAAGGCACTTGCCTCCAGTGCCTAAGGCCCAGGGTTCAATTCCCCAGGACACACATAAGCCAGACCCACAAGGTGGTGGCCCTGGTGCGCTC
>PVHP010039055.1:0-16572 GCA_004024765.1 Zapus hudsonius | reverse complement strand
GCTGTCATATCTGATTCAGAATGGGAGGGTGGAAATTTTCCCAGGGTGAGGTTGTTTTGTGTGAAAGATTTAGCAGCCTGCCTTTATTTTGTAATACAAGCAGCCGTTGGAGACTTTTTTGTAGTTTTAAACCATTAAGTGGAAAACAATAATTGCTGAAGTATTTCCAATCTGCCATGATGTATTGCTCAGATACCTTTGCAACTAGTTTTCATGGTCAAGCCTCTTCCTGACCCTCAACAAATGAATGAGAATTGTGACAATTTAACAAGGAAGAAATTAGAGAAAAACTGTTAGGAAGCTTCTATTGCTCACTTCAAATCCTGCTTAACAACCAAAAGGTTAACCTAAAGAATCCCACTTACAACCAAAAGGTTAACCTAAAGAATCCTGCTTACAACCAAAAGGTTAACCTAAAGAAGAATAAAGGTGCTGAAAAGTATGTGTTTTAGTTACCGTTGCTTTGGCTGTCTAAAATCTGAGAGTGCAGAACGAGGAATTTGGCATCCTTCAGCCGGTCAGAAGCCGATGCATGAACTGGAGAAGGCTTGGCAGTGAATATTATTACCTCGCTGAGAAAGAAATCCCTTTGAAGGCAGAGAAAACTTGGGCAGGCAGAGAGGGTCTTCACAGAAATGTGGGCTGCAAACCCATCTGGAACACAAAGAAGCCAGAACCACTCTCCAGATGCGCAGAAAGACCGCTTTTTCTTGGAAAAAAGAAGCATCGAATCTCATCACTTCTCCTCCCTCAAATTAAAAAACTCCCCAAGCTTTTTCTGCTAATACTGGGGGGCAAAAGGAGGAGTCGTGGGGCTGATAAACTATCAGGTTTAAATATAGTTTTCAGAGAAAATCTACTTACTCCTTTCCTCTAGGGGGACTCTTATCTAGACGTTTAAAGAATTCATTTTGATTAAACTATGATTGAAGCAAGAAATCTATGGCAGGCAAGAGAGGTTTTTTTTTTTTAATCACCGCAGAGTAAATGGTGAAAAAGTGTCTGACCATGTTGTAAATCCATTAAGGATAAATTAATGGCTCCACTGACATACTCAAAATAAATACATGCCTGTCATAAATGTAATTAAATAATTCAGTGGAAAAATTAAATGTTGAAACAATTACCCACATGGTTTAAACAAGCATTATGAAAATATTATGGAAAAGAAAATGGAAGCTGTTATTAATAGTGCATGGGGATTTTCTTGTCTTTGGCTTGAAGTCTCGTTCCCTCCTAATGAAAGGAAAGAGGAAACAGTATTTATGAAGTGTCTTATATGTGGCAATGTATACTTTGCTACCCATCATCCTATTTGATTACCATAATAACTTTGTGGGTTCATTTTTACCAATAAGGTAAAGGTAACTGATGCTTGGGGATATTAGGTAAATTGCCCAAGACCACTTGTCAATCAATACTGAGTTCCCATTCCCCCTCCTGCCTTTTCATCTGTATCTCTCAGCCTCTTACCTCAACCCTCCCCACTTGCTTCTCTGTAAATGCAGTTTTCCCTACGAGGGCTGCTGTCTCCCTGCCCTGTGCTACAGAAGTCAAGGAATGAATGTAGATTCCTCTTCCTGGCCCCGTGACCTTGCTCTTGACTTACAGTTAATATTTAATATCTAATCTGTATGTGTAAAGGAACAAGCGTGTAAAAACTAATAGTCAAATGAAAACAAGAGGCAAGTAATGCAATTAGAAACCCTCCCCCCCAACACACGCACAGTCTGCAGAAACCTGCCCATTAATACAAGTCCCCAGTGGTGAGAAGGTACTAGGAGAAATGCCAACTGTAAGTGGGAGTGGGTGTGGGAAAATGCCAAAGGAAGAAGGCAAGCTGCTTAAAAAAATAAAATAGAAATAGAAACGCTGGCCATATGTAGCAAATTAGAAACTTGCTGGCTGCAAATATAATCTCTGCAGTCCTTGGAAGAACCAGTGAGGTAGGACTCCATCATACCCAAGCAGGACACTCCCAAAATCTTCAGTGGTCTAACTTACACAAGAAGAAGGGGACTGCAGAGGCCTATGACCTGGTGCCATTGGAGATTATAACATGATTTAGGACCATCTCCTAATTCCAGCTCAATTTCAGCCCAGCAAAAAAGCTAGCAGCCTGCATAAGCCAAACTACAGAGACTTCTGAAAATGTCCAAAGGTTTCCTCAACCCAAAGACACAGGCTTAGCAATAAAGAGAAGTCCTTCACAGTGAGTAAGAGAGACCATCTTACGCAAGACTGTGTACCGCAGACCTCCCAAGACTGAGCTTTCTACCAGGTAGAGACTGAGACCTGTGTGCTGTGGCCGAGTGCCTTCTCCACAAACTGCTACCTCCACTCTGCTGACTCAGCCCCAAATTCCCCCATCCCTCTTCCTTTTAGAACAAGACCTTCAGAGGTGGCAGGAAGGGGGTGCTGGGACATTATGCTGGATAATCAAACCAAAGTACCCTGGCTTTGTTGGGGGACAGGAAGGTAGGTGAGTCCCAGGATGTCACCAAACACCACAGTGCCCCCCACTTGCCAGCACAGCTTAGAGTTTGGCTAATAACTTATACCTATGTGTCTCTTCCCTTTCCCTCCCCAGGCATATAGCTGAGGTTCAGGAACAGGGAAGAGGGGCCATGGAAAAGTTCTAGAAGTTGTAACTCTAAAAGGAAAGGGCTTCACCTTACCTTTCCTTATCCCCCCAGCCTCTGCCATAGACAACAAGGACTTCCCTGTCAGGTACCCCAGCACTCCAGCGCCTAGAACTGCTAAGTTGTCAGGAAATTAAACGTGACTTCTCAAATAAAGTTTGCAGACCCTGAGTAGATATCCAGCACAACACAGGATTTGTTTTGACATTTCGACAACTGCTCGGTAAGATTTCTGTTAAGGAAAGTGAGCCTGTACTGTATTTGTGTTTCTGCATGCTTTCACTATTTTTTGACACATACATGGAGACACTCCCAAGATTCCCCCTACCTTGGAGACTAGTGTACCCATAACACAAACTGGTGCTTCCTCAGAGACCCACATACCCCAAGCTCTTACTTCCAAGTGTTCCCTGAACTCTTTACCTGGTATTGTAATTTGATCAACAACTTTCAATTCATTTTTAAGTTAGTCAGTAGAAAAGTCATGAAAACACACCTCAAACTATAAGGTAGGGTAGAAAGCACACTGGTCGAAAGGATGTGTCTAGAATGAGAGGCAGAGATAAGAGACAGGATCTCAACGTGCACAAGGAAAATAGACCTGAACAGACTTTGGGAGCACATAAAACCCAGAGCCACTTTCTGACTTAACATTCTGGAAACAGGTGTCATTTCTTGAAACCTACAACTACACCCTTTTCTTGTCCTCCTTGCTGCCGTCACCCATGTACAAGTTGAGTGTGGGTGAGCTGTTGCATATTCACAAGGTGATTGGCATGGGTAGACTGACCCACCCCAGGGAGACTATGGAAAACACCCAGCACAACCCAGTCACAGATGAGGAAAGACACCATCCATCACCCCCTGACCCCACTTACAGAGGAAGGAAGACACTGAGCTATTTTGGGGAGAAATGAGCCTTCAGTTCTGGCCTGGTGAACTTGGTAGCCAAAAAAGACCAACAACTTGAATGAGAAAGCTGAAGAATTTTTAAAAATGTAGCCTGAATCAATCCAGCTATCTACTTATCACACTTTATTACATGGCCAAGCACAAGAGCTATAATGTCAATATTATTTCTGTTTAACGGTATGGGTCCTCCATTGTAACCCCTTGGCTCCGCCCAAGAGAAATAGGCATCTGTCCATCACCCATGCTCAGCCCTTCCTTGCTCTTGTTTCACATAGTTTTATTACTTTATTTTCAGTCACAAAAATTATGTATTTATTTTGGTTAAGCTTCAGTACTCTAAAAGTGCATCGTATTGGTGACCTTTTGGAACTTGTTTCCGGCCTAACATTATATTGATAAGATTGATTCACCCATATTGTTGTGCTTGATGACTATTTTTAAAGTAATGTCCATTTTTATGTGAAAATAATCATAGCCACTGGAGGAATTTTAGAAAACACAGAAAAACTAAGTAAAACTCACCATGTTCTTTTTTTTTTTTTTTTTTTTTTTTTTTTTTTGGTTTTTCGCGGTAGGGTCTCACTCTAGCCCAGGCTGACCTGGAATTCACTATAGAGTCTCAGGGTGGCCTTGAACTTATGGCGATCCTCCTACCTCTGCCTCCCAAGTGCTGGGATTAAAGGCATGCGCCACCATGCCTGGCCTTGTCCTATTTCTTTTAGGTTTTTTTTTTTTTAAATACACATATTATTTTTTTCCGCAAAATTGGGATCATATTGGTATGAAAAAGTAACCTATTATAATTTGGCAAGAGAAATATAGGAAATAAACAAGGTACAGTGTATGTTCTATATATGTATACATAATGGAAGCTGTTATATCCTGTCATCGTTGGGGTTTGAGGCATGTAAATTCTATCTCAATAAAGCCATTTCTTAAAGTCTTAAGCACTTTATTTACAAAAATAAACCTATTTTAAAATTTACATCATCTGCTTTCAGATTGTCTCCGCCTCCTCACTCCCTTCACTAAACCCCCTCTTCCTTCCTACTATTCCCTCTATGCTGATGTCTTTTGTCTCTTCCCCTCCCCCATCACCATAACAACCTGTTGATGGGCCCAGTGCTATGCAGGTCTTGTGCAGATCATTGCAGCCATTTTGAGGTCACGAATACATCAAAAACCTGGCTGACTACTAGGCTATCCAGGGTCCCCTACCACAAGGACAGATCCAGAGGGCCCACGGAGGAGGATATCCAGCTGACTGGGGATTGGGAAGGGGGGCAATGAGGAATTGGGGATAACAACTCATTGTTGGCCCACTAAACAATGTAACTCATTATGGACAATAAAGAAAATACCTCAGGCTATGAGGGACATACATTCACATTCAAACCTCCACAGCAGGTAGGGAAGGAGGAAAAGGGAAAGCTATGGAGGGTACTATGGCCATGGTATATTTCTATATGTATGTATGGAGGTTGTCAATAAAATTTAAAAATGAGTTAAACCCTATTAAAAATGGGCTTTTGGTTAGGAGATGTGGAATAGGAACCAAAGAAACCTGGGGGGTGGGAGGGGAGAGGCAAGATAACCCTCGATCCAAGAGCTGTGAATAGAAAGAGTACCAGAGATCTCCCAGTAATAGACTGGGTAGAGAGAGATAGAACACACCTAAAATGCCAAGGCATATCAGGACCTTATTAATAAGCCAGGTGAGAGCCCTGCAAAGGAACAGGAAGAAGCTATGGGCAATCAGGCAATCAGCCAGCTTATGGTCAGTGCATCCCCTGGCCCTGTGCTGCCTGAGTCAGCAAGAGGATAGGAAACCACTGACAAGGAATTCCCTCACTCACACAACAACTTCCAACCCAGACTACTGTATTCAATAAAGCTATGGGTCATCATTGAAAAAAAAGAAAAATAACTTTTCGTGATAAAAACAGGCTTCAGGCTTGAAGGGATCCTTTGGATGGAGGAGAAAGAAAGCACATGCGTGAAACCAGAGGACAGAATAAATGATATTTAATTAATAGTTAATGTAAGATATAATGTAATATAATGGGCATGGCGTGCACACCTTTAATCCTAGCACTTGGAGGCAGAAATAGAATTGCTGTGAATTTGAGGTCAGCCTGGACTAGAGTGAGACACTACCTTGAAAAAAACAAAACAAAAACAAACCCCCTAAAAATCACCAACAAAAGAAAGTAACAGAAAAGCAGCAAGCTTTAAGAATTAAATTAATTCTTAATTAAATTAATTAAGAAGATTGCAGGAATAAATAGGGAAAACATCATTCAATAATAACTCTTAATTTCAATGGTCAAAATGCCCCAACTCAAAGACACATACTTGTAGACTGGATTAAAAGGCAGTATCTTTCTGCTTGTTGCCTCCAAGAAACTCAACTCTTCATAAAAGATGATACAACCTTAAGATAAAAAGATGGAACATGGTATTTCAAGCAAATGGGCCTAGGAAAGAAGCAGGTTGTTGCGGTCAGCTTTCTAGTTGCTGCCCAGAAAGAACCCAAACAAAGGCGGCTTGTGGAGGAATGGGTTTATTAGGCTTACAGACTCGAGGGGAGACTCCATCCTGGTAGGGAAAACGATGGCATGAGCAGAGGGCTGGACATCACCTCCTCCACAGCACTGCAAACAGCGGCAGGAAGGTGTGCCAAACACTGGCAAGGGGAAGCTGGCTTATAACCCCATAAGCCCGCCCCTGACAACACAGCTTCATCGAGGTTGTAAAACCCAAACTGCCATCAGCTGAGGATCGATCTATCAGAACACATTCAATTGTTTGTGGGGGACACCTGGATCAAACCATGACACAGGTGTTGCTGTTTTAATAGCTAACCGGATAGACTTCCAACCAACATTAATTAGAAGAGATAAAGAAGGCCACTTTATACTGATCAAAGCAACCCAACAAGAGGACATTTTAATTCTAAACATCCCTATGTAAACATGGGTGTACCCAATTTCATTAAACAAACACTAGTCAAGCTGCAGATAACCCCAAGCACGATAGTCAAGGGTAACTTTTGTACCCCACTTTCACCAGTAGAAATATCATTCCCACCAAAAATCAACCGAGAAGCATCAGGATTGAATGATGTCATAGAACAAATGGACCTAACGTCAATCTACAGACCATTCCATCCAAATGCTAAAGAATACAAAACAAGTCTTGCTTGTTTTGTAGCACTCGGAGCATTCTCTAAAATAGATCATATATTAGGAAACAAAGCAAATCTTCTTTTCTAAGGTTCCGACAGATTTTCTTTTCTTTTTATTTTTTAAAAATATTTTATTCATTCATTTTCAAGGAGAGAGAGAAAGAGAGACAGAGAGAGCGCACCAGGGCCACCACCTTGTGGGTCTACCTTATGTGGGTCCTGGGGAATTGAACCCAGGGTCTTAGGCACTGGAGGTAAGTGTCTTAACCTCTGAGCCATCTCTCCAGCCCCCGGCAGATTTTCTTATAGCTTAGAGATTTAAGAATGGAGAGCTTTAAGAGAAAGGGGGTAAGGAAAGGAAGCAAGACACAGATAGCTCTTGTCCAAGGAGGCAAGATGGGGGGTCTGAGAACCCAATAACTTAAGAGAAAGAAGTAAGGCAGAGCTCTTGCTCAGGGAGGCAAGAGCGGGGTTGAGAAGCCCACCTCAAGACTCAGGAATTTTTGTGTGAGCCCTGTAGATGAGCTAGTTATGATGTCAGGATTTCTGAAAGAAGAAAAAAAAGCAATCTTCCCAGAATTCTCAATTCTCTAGGCCTTCTCAGAGGGAGAGGAAGGACTTTCTCCTAAAGGGCAGAGATGAGGATTGGCCTGACCCTCTGAGATTTCTCACCTATGTAAAGTGTAATGATCTAGATTTTTCTCCCACAAGTCCAAAAGACAATTCGTGTGTTTAGTTAAGGAGAAAGCTATTCACTTTGGGGTCCTGTCACCCCTAAACTGCCTGCCTTAATCCCTCATCTGAAGAAGCAACCCTAAATGCCTTTAGGGAATCGGGATGATTACCGGTGGAAGTTTGAAGCTGAGTGGGGTCATCAGGTGTTGCAGTTGGGATATTTCTCCAGTGGGTCTATCTAAGGGACCCTGAAAGTATATTTGTGGAGTGTGGGAAAATGTTGGGGAGAAAGAATTAAAAAAGAGGAGTCAAGGAGAAGGAGAAGTAACACTGAGTAAATTTGGGCTCTTCAAGGTTCTCGTTTTTTTTTAAAAAATGTTTTATTTATTCATTTTCAAGCAGAGAGAGAGAGAGAGAGAGAGAGAGAGAGAGAGAGAGAGAGAGAGAGAGAGAGAGAGAACACCAGGGCCACCACCTTGTGGATCTGGCTTATGTGGGTCCTGGGGAATTGAACCAGGGGCTTTAGGCACTGGAGGCAAGTGCCTTAACCGCTAAACCATCTCTCCAGCCCAAGGTTCTCGTTTTTACAGATTTTCAGACCTTGGAGGGTGATGAGGGAACCCAGTTAGGTGGAGTTAGATTGTCACAGGGTCACCTGAGTGTAGAAGAGAAGATATAAGGTTAAAATAACAGTTAAACACGCAAGATTCAAAAATTAATAGAATTGTAATAACCAGAAATTGCAGTCATAACTCTCTTTCACCGTGAAGATGGAGAAATCTGTTTTTTAAATTTTATCTTTATTGCCCAAAATTGGATACATTGATTGAGTAAATATTGTGCTTATATTCCCATTTCCCTCCCCCCTGTCCCCAATCCACTGGGTATCCTCCTCGGTGGGCACACTGGATCAATCCATGTGGCAAGGGTAACCCTATATATTGTATTTTCAAAGGTCAGCTGTAGCTCTTTAGGAAAGACTTTTAGGGAGCTGGGAGGAGCTCTACGGCTCTCTGAGTATTTGTGTCATCTGTTGGAATGAGTCAGGGCCGGGAGCACTGAGAGTCTTCCCTTCCGTTCTGCCTCTCCTTCTGCAGATAGCATATTGATTGGAGTCCAATCTTTGGGCCTCAATAATCTCTCTGATCAAGAGAAAAATCTTATAGAGGTGTAGGACCCTCTAGAATTGCCTGGTCATCTCGTGGGTCTCTTTGACCTGGGAGTTGAGGACCAAAATATTGTCTGCCCTTTTAACCCCAATGACTTCAAGGCTTTTTCATAGCATTTTCCGATGCTGCTATGTCTGGTTGTTGAGCACCCAAAAGAAAAATGGAAATACAGAGCATATGCATTCTCTCTGCCTATATAGAGAGCATATGTAGAGAGCTCTACATATAACAAGATAGATCTAGTTAAACAATGGTATCAACACCTTAACATTATTCTGTAACATCTAATTTATCTGGTGACATAGTAAGCCATATCTTAAAAAAAAACAAAAAAGATATATAGTACTTAGTGATTGTAAGTACAGCCTTGGAGACAATTTTAATAAACAAAAGCATAAACATTAGCTCTTGACATTGTAAAGCAAATCTTACAGGAAACTTGAAAATAATTATACATATTATATATACCTGATCACAATGAGATAAAATTACAAATCAATAGCAAGAGACTATAGAACATGTACAGACTCATGAATGATGAAAGGGCATTGAATGAATCAAGAGGGAAATGAAATTTCTAGAATCAAATGATAATGAAATCACAGCATATGTGGGATAAAATGAAGGCAGTCCTAAGAGGAAAATGTATAGCTTTAAGTGTGTATATTAAAATATTTGAGGGCTGGAGAGATAGCTGATTGGTTAAGATGCTTGCCTGCAAAAAGTAATGACCTGAGTTCGATTCTCCAGTACCCACATCAAGCCAGATGCACAATGGCGCATGCATCTGGAGCCCCCGATGCCCCCATTCTCTCTGTCTCTCTCTCTCCACTTGCAAATAAATAATTTTTAAAAAGATATTTGAGAGGTCACAAATTAAATAACTCAATGATACAACTTTAGACATTGGACAAAGAAGAATAAAGCAAACCAAAAATCAGTAGACAGAAAGAAATAATGAAGATCAATGCAGAAATTAATGGTGTAGATGCCAAACAAACAAACAAAAAACAATACAAAGAATCAATGAAACAAAAGGTGATTCTTTGAAAGAACAAATAAGATCAAGAAACCCCTAGTGAAACTAACCAAATGGGAAGGGAAAGAAGAGAAATGAATAGCAATAAAGTTAGAGATGAAAAGGGCACTATTTCAACAGACACCAATGAAATTCTCCCAACTCAAAACTTTCCAGGCCCAGATGGATTCACTGGTGAATTTTAGAAGACCTTCAAAGAAGAACTAATCCCAATATTTGTTAAAATATTCCATAAAATACAAAAGGAAAGACCACTACTCAACTCCAGTAGTCTTGGTCCTACCAAGCCAGATAAAGTTGCAACAACAAAAAAAGAGAAAATTACGGACCAATCTCCCTCATGAACATAGATGTGAAAATTCTCAATAAAACATTGGCAAACAGAATACATCAAAAAGATCACTCTAAATCAGGTGTGGTGGTGCACACCTTTAATACCAGTACTCATGAGGCTGAGGTAAAAAGATCACCATGAGTTAAAGGCCAGCCTGGGCTACTGAGTGAGTTCCAGGTCAGCCTGGATTAGGGTGAGATCCTTCTTCAAAACAAACAAACAAACAAACAAACAAACAAGCAAAAACAAATCATTCACTCTGATCAGGTGAGTTTTATTCCAGAGTTTCAGGGACAATTCAACACAAAAAACCATTAATGTAATATACTATATACATGGTCTCAAGAACAAAATTTACATAATTATCTCAATTGATTTAGAAAAATTCAAAATTCTTTGATGATAAAAGTCCTAAAGAACCCGGGAATATGAGGCATGGCACCCTTCAGCAACAACACACTAGGGCTAGGAGGACCGGGCTGAGTACTAGGCTATCCAGGGTCCCCTGCCACAAGGACTGATCCAGATGGTACACGGAGGAGGATATCCAGCTGATTGGGGATGGGGAGGGGGGGGCATTGGGGAATTGGGGATAACAACTCATTGTTTGCCCACTGAATAATGTAACACATTATGGACAATAAACATATTTAAGAAAAAAAAAGAACCCAGGAATACAAGGAACATATCTCAATATAATGAAGGTCATATAAGACAAACCTCTGCCAACATTATATTAAATGTTCCTTCTCTCCCCCTCTTCCCTCCTCTCTGTCTGTCACGAGGAGAGCAGCTTTGCTATTCCCTGGCATGGATGTGGTGTCTTGCCATAGGCTCAAAAGCAATGGAGGCCATCTACCCTGAACTTTCAACCTCTGAAATCATGGGCAAAGAGAACTCTGTCATTATAATATATTTCAGGTATTTGGTCAGAGTGATGGGAAGCTCCCACCCACAGTGAAGAGGGAGGACAGTTTGCCCTTCTAGTGTGGGGATTGTGGGAATAAGGCTGAGTAGCAAAATCCTGCTTTTCCTTAGGGAAGCGGGTGTGGTTTTAGTAGTACCATCATATTGGTCTGGGGGATGCAATGGGCATTTGTTCTTTTGGGGTACTGTGGTGAAGTCTTGAAGTCTTGCAGTTTGGGGGTGCAGCAGATACGGGTGTTACTGCCTGGTCTGACCCCTGGGGTTGGAGCAAAAGACTGAAAAGACATGTTTATTTTGTGCCCCAGGAAGGACCGGTGGGAATGCTAAAGACCATCACAGACCTTCATAGAGAATAAAGTTTGTTTTGGGAGGGAATTTACAGATCAGAATAAACAGCTTGCATCTGGTGTTAGTTTACAGCAAAGGAAGGCCAGATGAGCCCATTTACACCTCTGTGTTGAGCAGATGGGGAGAATCTCAGTGTAGCCACTCCAGCAGAGACTTGGGATGACACTCCTGTTCCTGGTGGCTCTGAGGATCCCATTTCTTCCTCCATCACACATCCATTTCCCTTCCAACCTTGAATTGTAGGATGGGGAAGGAAGGGGAACTTGACCTAAACAGATGAAGAAATGATCAGATCCAGGTAATTGGGTTGCAAAAAAAAAAAATTCCATTTTCCTTTTTTTAACCCCAGCTTTGCTAGTGAGGACACGTTTGTAAAAAGAATCAGATGGTTTTTGGAGAAGAAGGAGACATTTCTGTATCTTATCAAAATTAAGGTTCCCTTGATCTATAAGGAGAGCCATTATTTTCCAATTTCTCCAATGAGAAAGGGAAAAAAGGTGATGGTCTCAGTGTGAGTTTAGCCAGAGAAAAGGACCAAGTAGATTTATTACAAAGAATTTGATTCAATGATTGGGAGGGTTGGACAGGCAAGTTCCTAAGGCCACACGAGACGCCATAGGAAGGGCTTGAGTCCCCAGCCAGCCCCTTCTCTCACTGTACAGCCTTGCAACAGAGCCAACCAGACCATCCAGCTCATTCATCTAAGCTGTCGACTTGAATCACATCTACTAAAGATCTCCACAGCAACACCCACACGATTTTTTGGTTGAAAGGTGGGTGTTTGCAGCTCAGTTCTGTTGACGCAGAAAAACTGAACCTCCCAACAGCCAACTCAACTATCATCTGTTATTATGAGGCTTATCTCAACTTTAGGGGTGGTCAATGTAAATTACATTTTGAGCTCTTTGAAATGCAGTTTGTTTTCTGAGTAAATTTGTAAGTAAATTTCGAACCTCGTTGGGTCACTTTCTGAAGATTAGCAGTGATTGTGTAATCCAGAAATGATTCGTAAGTCTAGAAATTAGTAGTGATTTGGACTACCCAGTTGCAGAGAGGAAACCCAGGAAAAGAAGGAAGTCGTTTCTTGAGTCATCTGACACAGGGCTAGAATTAGGGTCTATTTCCCCTTCAGTGTTCTTTCCTCCAGATCCATTCTTTGGCTTAGAATCTCAGGCAAAGCAGATTGCTGAAATGTTAGCTGCCATTCTCTATCACTGTCTTGATCTTCACAGTGTATGAAAACTATGCCTTGGAACCTAGTGGAAAGTGTGCAGTTAGGGTGACTGAGCCCTCGAAATTAAACAAACAAACAAACAAACAAACAAACAAACAAACAAAAACAAACAACCCCAGAAAAGTCCTTGGGCTGCTTGTGGTCTTTGCTAGAGATCAGAGAAGAACTTGGTTTCTCCTTCCCTTTTGCCCAATCTGTTTTTCCCTGAACCACCTGAGTCCTCCCTGGGAGGGAGGTCTCCAATTCTAGAACTCAAATCTAATCCTGGCACTGTGGGTGGTCAGGTTTAAGACCCCAGAATTTGGTACCATGGACCAATCAGTGGTCTTCCTGGCTTATCTGAGCCAGAAGGTAACATGTGTTTACCAGGAGATGGCAAGGTCTCTTCTTGGCTTGCCAGCTCATCCCTCCTGATGAGTTCTGATGAGTTTCAGGGCTGAGCTAAGGGAGAAATCCCCCTGCCCCTACTCCCACCTGGGCTTTACCCTCGCTTGCCTACCTCATGGAGGGAGCTCTCTGTACCTCCTCCTTTCTCTTTCCTTCTCTTAATCTAATCAGTCTAATAAAGTCTCTGAACCTTTCCCTCTGGTCTATGGATTTTAATTCTTTTAAAAAATATTTTATTTATTCATTTTCAAGCAGAGAGAGAGAGAGAGAGAGAGAGAGAGAGAGAGAGAGAGAGAGAGAGAGAGAGAGAGAGAGAGAGAACCAGGGCCACCACCTTGTGGGTCTGGCTTATGTGGGTCCTGGGGAATTGAACCCAGGGCCTTAGGCACGGGAGGCAAGTGCCTTAACCACTGAACCATCTCCATCTCTCCAGCCCTGGATTTTAATTCTTTAAATTCCTAAAATAAGAATCTGGGTTCTCTAAATTTGTTGGTGTGTTGGCATATGGTGTATTAACAAGGAATCCCAATTTTCCCCTTTTCACATCCACCTTGAAGTAAAGCTTCCCAGGCTGAATAATTTGCCTTTGGTTTTGCTGGAGGTCTTTGGTCACTATGGTGTCATATGCTGATCAGAAACTCTGAAGACAGATTTCATACATTACTTTCCTGTTTGTTTTCAAAATCTAATGTCTACCTTTCCTCACTCCTGTCTGTAACCCAGGGAACTACATTTCCCAAGGTTACTTGCAGGAGATGTCTGAGAAGGTCTTTGAGCAAATGGGAGGTCCTAGAGAATGGATGGGGGGAAAAAACCAGGGAATTTCTTGGTTCTTGCTCTGTCCTGGGCTGTGTTCTCTGTGTGCCCTGTGCCCTCAGTGGCTCTGACTGCCATTGAGCCCTCTCTCCTTTCTGGTCCCATGCACCCACAGCTGCCCCTGAGGTTTATGTTCCCATGAATAGGCCCAGCTTTGGGACTGTAATTCAGTATTTCCTTTCACTGTTTTTCTTTTCTTTTCTTTTCTTTTCTTTTCTTTTCTTTTCTTTTCTTTTCTTTTCTTTTCTTTTCTTTTCTTTTTTCTTCTCTTCTCTTCTCTTTTCTTTTCTTCTCTTCTCTTTTCATTTCTTTTCCTTTCTTTCCTCTTCTCTTCTCTTCTTTTCTTTCTTTCTTTTCTTCTTTTCTTTTTTCAGTCAAAGGGTGGCATTTGCTTTCTGCTCTTGCCTTACTATCTCCTGGCTGCTTTTTCAAGTGTCCCACCACCTGCACAACAAAGTTCTTATATCCAAGAATACTTAAAGTGGCTTCTCTGTTTTTGATTAGACCCTAACTTATATACAATTTTTTAAAACATAGAGTCACCCTCTTAGTGCAGTAGGTAGCCAGTTAAGTCTCATACAAAAAATGAATTACTGTGCTGAGAGTCAGTCATTACTTGAAAGTCACAAGTTTGGACAAATCCCATGATTTAAAACCTGACTTCTAGAGGAAAAATATGAGACAGCAGCAAAGAGCAGTGACAGGGATTGGAAGCCTTGAACAGCACAGGCATCTCGGGAGCTCTTATCCACGGTGACCCAGCAATCGGGGCAATGATGACAGATGGAGGAGCAGAACCCAGCCCCTTGGGCTTGGGAAATACACCATGCAGCACTCTGAAGCACCTTTGGGATGAGAGCAACCTTGGATAGAGTCACGGCTCCATCACAGGATTGCTGGGTGACTTTGAGCTCACCACTTGGTATCTCTGACCTTGTTTGTGTGAGCAACTTCACAGGGTTTATGAAACCAGGAGTGACTCAAAAAGCTTGCCAGAGTAGACACAGAAGATTTTTCTGCAACACAGTCTAGGAACATTCAAACTTCCAAAAAAAGGTAGGCTTTCCTCCTTCCCCTCTTCCTCCCCCTCCTCTCCCCTTCCTTTCTCTCCTCCCCTCCCCTTCCCTCTCCTCCCCTCCATTTCCTTCCTTGTAAAATAAACTTCCTTAAAATTCCTGCCTTCCTCTTTTGCATGGAGGTGCATACTTGTAATCTCAGCACCCAGAAAGCTAAAACAGGAAGACTGGGAGTTTGAGGCTAGCCTAGGCAACATCAAGAGATATCTCGATACATCTTACATACATACATACATATGCAAACAAGCAATTTTTGACTTTTCCTTTTATTGACTTACAACAAAACAAAAAAAGCCAACAAAATGCTTCAACAGTATCACTCCATTAAAACAACCTTGCAATTCTTTAACAAATAAGAGAATTCATTGCCCCTTTTGAATACATAAATGCTTGAAGGAAGGGCTAGAATTCTCTGGTCAATGGTAGCATATCGTGGGATTCTATGAAACACTCATTTGATGACCCAAACATCCCAGACTTTAAAGTCTTTCATGAGTTGAAACAGGCACCTTTGAAGTTCTAGAAACATCCTTCTCTGCTAACTTTATTTACCATTTTGCCCCTGAAGGCATTACAGAGACCCTTGGGTTTGCTCCTTGACACTGGTGATCAGCAGTCTGTCAGGACTTTTCCTGATTGGTTCAGTACTAAAACCACGTCCTGTTACTTTTTGGGACTCTGCCCTTGTGGCCTGTGCTCCTGCACTTGTGTTTCCTTGCATGCTGGGCTGTCTCATGTGAACAGGCATCTTCCCACCCTGGGTGAAGAAACAGGTCCCTAGGTGCAGACTTGATCAGCCTTTCAGAATGGTGATAACCAGAGCACAGCACCAGACTGGATCCTTGGGAGGATGTCGCATGGATTATGTGTCTTTATATATCTCACTTTGATATTCTTGGCTGTACACATGGAGAGCTTCCCTGTGAAGCAGGGTTAATCTAGAAGGTTTCCTGTAGTTCCTCTGTGTATAAGAACCAGGCAGAGGGCTGAGCCAAGGCATGTGAACAGGGCAGAGCTGGGGAAGCAATTTTCCCCCTGGTGTTGTTGGCTATAAGGTTAACCTGGTTGAATGCAGCCAGGTTCTGGACTCCATGCTTTTCTGCCCAGGGCCATGGGAAGAGGCCATGGATATGCCTGTGTGTAGAGGTCTAACCAGAGGCGTTGGCATTTTGTACAGACTGCTTTCAAGTTTCTATTTTATTTTTTCTCCTAATCATATCAGCAAACAGGGGCTTCACAGATGCATTTCTTAGCATGACCTGAGGTTATGGGACACCTCTATTTTTGGCAAATGGCTTTGACTTCTGCGGGATTGGGTCATATTGTTACAGCTGCAAGCCTACAAGGGATTTGAATGATTATATTTTGACTAGGATTCTTCCCTGCACTTTGAAGGAACAGGAAAACTTGCCTTCTTTTTCTCTTTCCCATCTCTCTTCTTTGCTTCCGTTCTACCATTCTACCTCTTCCAGTTTTCCCAAATTCTTCCCTGCGTTGCACTAATCCTTTAGTAACTATTGCTGAGTGTCGGTGCCCTTGGTATCATGGGCTCCACGTGGAGAATTTCTTCACTTGGAAGTGAGTTTGGATTTTGATGGTTATGATTTTTCTTGTGCTTTTCTTTAGGTGATGTCAGTGAACTGTCACTGATTCGGGCTGGATTGATGAGGCTTCGGGGGAGGGCTGTGTGGAGGCAGGGGCGTCTGTAGTGTCTCCACAAGGAAATCGTGAACAAGGGAAAAGGAAAGATTGACACACGTGGGAACAGGAAACAGAACCATTCAGTGTCCATAATAATTAGATGGCAACACAGCTAAGCATCTCTA
>PVHP010039054.1:0-16625 GCA_004024765.1 Zapus hudsonius | reverse complement strand
ACTTGTAATTAACACATCAGGTCTCCCCTTTCCAAAATGTCTCTGAAATTCGCCTGTTCCGTGATGCCATTCACTCAAAACGCCTCTGCTATCTTTATCTGTAGTGGCTGGTATCATTTATTTCTTTGTATTGAAAGCTCAAGACCTGGCACGTATTAATTAGGAGGGTGGTCCTGAGCGCCACGCAGCTTGGTGGAAGTCAAGTCTGAGTGGGGAATTGGGCAGAGAGTCAGAAAGAAGCTGACAAGAACAGTATGGGGGAGACCATGACCCCATTTTCAGACTCGGGGTGACCATCATTCTGTCTTTTGCACTGAATTCTTCACTTCCCTGAAGCCAGTGCAGCTGGGAGTGGAACTGTGCACGCTCGTGTGACCACGTCTCACGTTGGTGCCTTTCCTCACTCTGGTCCCCTCTGCCTTCTCCTTGGATGCTGCTGAGTATCCCGGCCAACTGGAAGTCTCCATCTCCTCCCCAAACCTTCCAGGGTTCCTGAGTCCTAATTAACTTCCATTTCCATGGTGCTCAAAGTGCATTTGATTAAGCAGTGGTCTTTGTAAGGACGGGCTTGGTCTTTCATCAGCCAAAGTAAAAAGGGGTGACAATGCAGGTATGGAGGCTGGCAAAGCAGTGTTGACCACCTTGGGCCTCCTGCATGCCAGCTGGTATCTTCCATGCCACAGCTCAGCCCACCCAGTACTGAAGTTCCAGGCCAGGATGTGAGACCCTTCCTGTGTGAGAAACAGCTGGTAATGTGATAACAGGTACATGTATGTGTGTGTGGGGGGTACATGTGTGTGAGCAGGTGTGTAGGAGCTAGAGGACAACTTCCTGTGTCCTCACTTTCAGGTACTATCCACTTAGTAATGAGATGGGGTTTTTCATTGGCCTGACGCTTACCAAGCTGGCCAGTGAGCTCAGAGGATCCAATGGTCTCTGCCTCCATAGCGCTGGGATCACAAATGTGTGTCACCAGGCCCAGCTTTTTATTAATTATTTTATTTATTTATTTGCAAGTAGAGCGAGACAGAGTGATATGGGGTCTGTGGGAGTCCAGGAAAGCCCTTGAACTCCAAACCCTTTGTTCATGTTTGCGTTTAAACAAAGAAGTGGACAAACCAAACTGATAAAGATAATTATTAAATTATCATATTTATTTAGAGAAGTATAAAACCAAGAGAATACACCCACGTGGTCTGAGAGCCCATGTGGTGGGCCTGGAAGAAACATGCAAGGAGACTGAGAGGGGAGAGAGGAGAAAGTGCAGACAGCTCCTGCCATGTGAGGGCGAGTGGGTAGAGAGCCCATGTGGGAGTAGGGGTCAAAGTGTTCTCCCCTTGTCTCAGTCCACCAGAACCCGGATGTTTAGGAGAGCTTGCCCCTGGTGAGGGTTTTATACCCTTACTGCAGTGAGCTCCTTCACCATCTGGCTCAGGTGAGCCACAGAGACAGCTAGAGGCTGGCTCAGGAAGAGGTCAGCCATGACCCCAATTTCTGGGGTCTTAAGTTTGACCAACCATAATGCCAGGATTAAATTTGAATTCTAGAAAAGGAGACCTCCCTCCCAGGGAGGGACTCAGGTTATTCATGGAAAAACAGGTTAGGCAAAAGTGGGCAGGCTCAAGGACATTCCTGCTTTTTTATTTTCAGAGACCCAGTCATCCTAACTACAGAAAGAGAAAGAGAGAGAGAGGGAGAGAGAGAGAGAGAGAGAGAGAGAGAGAGAGAGAGAGAGAGAGAGAGAGAGAGAGAGAGAGAGAGAGAATGAATATGAATGGGCCTGACAGGGCCTCTAACCACTGCAAATAAACTCCAGATGTATGGACTACTTTGTGCATCTGGCTTTACATAGGTACCGGGGAATCAAACACAGTTTTTAGGCTTTGCAGCAAAGTACCTTAACCTCTGACCCATCTCTCCAGCCTTATTATTTTTTACATGGTGTCATGGTTTGATCCAGGTATCCCCCACGAACAAATGAATGTGTTCTGATTGATCGATCCTCAGCTGATGGCAGTTTGGGTTTTACAACCTCGATGAAGCTGTGTTGTTGGGGGTGGGCTTATGGGGGTTATAAGCCAGCTTCCCCTTGCCAGTGTTTGGCACACCTTCCTGCCGCTGTTTGCAGTGCTGTGGCGGAGGTGATGTCCACTCCTCTGCTCATGCCATCATTTTCCCTGCCAGGATGGAGTCTCCCCTCAAGTCCATAAGCGTAATAAACGCTTTCGCTTTGCTTGGGTTCTTTCTGTGCAGCAACTAGAATGGTGACTGCAACGCTTGGGTTCTGGAATTGAACTTGGGACCTCATGCTTGAAAAGCAAGCACTGTGCTAACTGAGCCTCTCACCAGCCCAGAAACTCATTTTTGTTTATCTGGATTGAACGTTGAAGTGATCAGTTGTCCTGGTAGCAAGCAGTGATATCTTCCCCACTGCTGTGATTTTTGAAATGGCCGAGGTAAGCAGTTAGATTCCAGTCATCTTTCTAGATTATTCTGTAGCTCAAGGGTGCTTGTGCCTCACTGGTCCTGCTGAAAACTCTCTTATAGGCTCCCTGAAGTTACCAAGCAAAGACAAATAGGACCTTTCTGTTACAGGTCACGAATCAGTAAACTCTACCTAATTTATTATAACTTCTTCCAAAAGCTCTGGTTCTCGGTTGTCGTCTTGATTTTGGTATGTTCGCTGCTTCCCCCACCACAAGCCAGAGGTCAGAGGTTGGGATTTTTTTTTTCTCCCTTGTGTTCAGTACAGGTCTAGGGTCACACCTGTCAAATTCAGCCATCCCATGGGAAATGAAAGTCACAGATGACTTTGAAGCTAGGCAAATGGGTTTTGTACAAGATTCACCCTATTCATGGGTTCAGGTACCCGTGTAAACAGGAGCCCAAATTGGTGACTGAAATGTAATTTTCTGAAATGTAATTTCGCAAACTCCTTTAGCGATCTGCCCTAGGGTTCATTGGAGTTTTCTTTCTAGTTCTATTAATTCTGCAACTCAGTCCCTTTTCCTGCCTCTCTGAGAAATTCAAGTTTTCCTAAAATGAAGGGTTTTAGTACTTTAGATTTCTAAGAAAGGCAGTTTATTAGGAAACCTTATGTTTACTCAAGTATGCGGTGGCTCCCCATTGGCCAGCAGGCTAAATAGGATTCCTTGAAATTCTCTTCCAAGCATGGACCCCAGGGAGCTAAGTGTAACATTTAGTCACCAACAGGATAATTCGGGTTCATTCTTTCCACTTGCCTTCTTAGGAGGGGATTGGAGTTCTTGCTAGTGTTCTCTGGAGCTGGAACTCCCCTCCACCCTATAGCTCTGTGCCATTACTGAGAAAAGCACCTACTTCCCGCACTGGCTTCCTCTCTGTTTGGGACTTAGGCAGGGTGGCTTCCCACACGCTGGCTTTTATGGCTTCAGCAAGGTAATAGTGTCTAAACACATTGGCCAGTTACTGTTTGGGATTCAGCCCCATGTCTGGACCTTGTTATGGAGGCATTTTCAGAGCATTACAGCTCAGCTGTGAAAGCACTTTGGCTTAAAGGAAAAATGCAAGAAATAGAACCTTGCTAATCGAACAACTTAATAACACTTGCCAGCCCTTCACAGCAAGGACTTCCGAGGAAGGCTCAAAACTGAGGCGGGGACACGTTGCGCTGACCACTGGGTCATCCCTTATGATGTCTGACTTTGCTTATTAAAGCAGAAGGCAGAGTGTTGATTCAACACTGCCCTGTCCTGTCGATTGGATCACCACGGAGAGCCTCACGATTCCTGAGCACTTCACCGAGACATCAGCCTCACGCTCTGTGTTCTGTCCTTCAGGGCTGGGACCCAGTGCAAAAGTGTGCTGTGGTCCTTGGGTCCCTTCCTTTGGGAGTCTGAGGACCATTCCTTAGACAAGGACTCTAGACATGCAGATTTCAAAAATCTATTACATTATTTGGTTTCCTTAGGACTTTATTTACACATATCTCATTCTAGTTATTTGTCGAGGGTTAGGTAAGTTAATTTTTCTTTCCCCATGAGGACAAGGAAAGCTTTTAATACTTGTATTAAAGTATTTCTGATGATGTCTAAGCGGTTTCCAAGGCAAATCCTAGTTAAAATTTGTTTTCTACTGACCATTTTCCTCTCTTAAAACAAAACCATGAAACAAACACTGTGTTCTAAAAAGAAGAAAGATAGGGGGAGAAGAAATGACTTATTCTTTCTGTTTTCTTTTTTTGAAATGTGACTGATCACCCTTAAAATTTACCAAATCTAATTAGGGATTTTCTTTTAATGGAGGAAAGATTTATTTTGTCTCATAGTTGTAGAGGGTTTTATCCATCATAAAATGGAGGGTATAGTAATCAGGATATTTCATTTGAAATCTCTATCTCTCTGTATGATTTGTATGTATGTATGCATGTGTGTGTAGAATGTCATTATTCTCTTCTAAGTGATGAAACTTTTTAAATATTTTTTATTTATTTATTTGCAAGCGGAAAGAGACAGAGAGAAAGAAGGAGAGACAGACAGGCAGAGAGAGAGAGGGAGAGAGAGAGAGAGAGAGAGAGAGAGAGAGAGAGAGAGAGAGAGAGAGAGAGAGAAAGAAAATGGGTGTGCCAGGGCCTTCAGCCACTGCAAATGAACTCCAGATGCATGCTCTACTTTGTACATTTAGTTTTACGTAGGCACTGAGGAATTGAACCCAGGTTGTTAAGCTTTGCAAGCGAGTGGCTTAACTGCTGAGCCATCTCTTCAGTCCTCTGATGAAATTTTTTACAGGTTGGAGAAGGCAACTTTTACCACCAAAGTTCAATGGAGGTGCAGTATTTACATGTTCCTGGGAACATGCCTACCAATGAATGTGCTTTCTGTTGGGAGTAGGGCTTACATCTGAACACAATATAAAAGCTCTGTAAAAGTGAGCAAAGTCATTTTCTCTCACAAATATGAGAACATAGTGCTTGCCTAGCACACATGAGGTCCCATATTCACTACCACACACTCACAGAAACCCAAAAGTAAAAATAAAAACAATGGTTTGTGGTGTCATCTGGCGTCATAGAGCAGCTTCCTGTGTGCACGCCAAGCTCTGGTTAATTCAGAGTGGGTTCTAGGTGGGATGCATGTGAAGGGCCTTATGGAGACCTTGGAGTTGTTTATGGTCAACTTGAATTGATTTTCATAGCAAATACTAGTTGAAATTTGTGATTTCTTTACCATAAAACCAGATGCTGCTAATATGTTAAAAAATCCAATGATTTATCAGGAAATAAGAAAAAAAAACTGAACAAAAAGGGTTCATGATGGGTCGGGATGCAGCTCAGTTGGTAGAGATCTTGTTGAGCCCTGGGGTTGGTTTCTAGTACCACATACACCGAGTGCAATGGCAGGCCCATAATCCTAGCACTCAGGAGGCGAAGGTAAAAGGATCAGAAATTCAAGGATATCTTCAGCTACATAGCAAGTTTGAGGCTAGCTTGGGCTACATGAACCTTTCCAAAAAGAATCAGGGGGTATGGGGGTGGATGGGGAGTATGTAAAGCTGGTGGCACTATTCAGAAGGGTTGTGAAACCTTTAGGGGTGGGCCTTGCTGGAGGAAGTATCCCTGGGGATGGGCCCTGAAGTTGCACAGCCAGGCCCCACTTGGCTCTCACTCTCTCTGCTTCTTGATTCTGGTGGGATGTGACGAGGGCTTCCCACTCTTGCCATTGCCTTTCCTGTCACTATGAAACATCTCCTCAAAATTGTAAGCTGAATTAAACCTTTTTACTCCCATTAGCTGCTTCTGGATAGTTATTTTGTCCCAGCAGTGAGAAGTGAATGGATACACCCTGTTTTGTGTCTCTTCATAGCGCATGATAATACACTCCTATTTATTTGTACACTTACTATCTTGTGTTCCCCTATACAGTGAAAGCTTCCTGAGAACAGAATCTTGACACCTTGGAGACTATATTCCCAAGCTCTAAAGTATGTCTACTGATGCATAGTAGGTCCTCAATAAATATTTGATGAGTAAATTACTAAATACATATAAAATGATGTACGGTAGTAGCTCTGTTCTAATAGACACAATAGAGACATGGAAATACACAGGCTGAGGTCCTGTGTTTATAGAAAATGAACCAACTTATTCCCTGGATGGACAGTACCATGCCAGAATGTCTGTGATCCTGCCAGGTTCCTCATAAATGACATTCAAATTACCTAATGACTAGAGAGGTACTAAGTGGAAACTCTGACTATGAAATCAAACTCGAGAACAGAAAAAAAATCTGCCTTAATGGTCCTTTTATTATATTTAGGATAATTAGGAAAAAATACCAAAAAAAGCTAATGTTCAAAAGACAGAGATCCTTGGAAGTCTTTCAACACCTCGCTAGAAATAATTTAACCAAATAATATTACAATTCCAGATCAAAGGCAGCAAGAATGTAGAAAGAAAAATGGTCGTTTGTGAGGCTTTTCATGATCATGTGATGTTTGACACCACACAAATGATTAGAAGACATCATAATAATTTTCACTTCGAACCTTTTTAAGGAAGAGCATTACGTCACTGCTCTGGAAAACATAACTGGTAGATTCCATCATGCAAGACCTTGGTGCAGGTAAACAATAGAGAAAAATTATACAGCACGATGAAACTTTCCTGCCTTGTAATAAAGCATCAAATATGGGTCGACTATTTGCTACTATTTGAAGTTCTATCCTTGGCGTTATCTAGAAATCCAGTATACATGTGAGTGTTGTGTTGATTTACCTAGGCAAGCACACCTACATGAAATTAGACAGGAAGCCCATCGCTGGAAGGTAATTTATAGTCAGGACCTGATTTATCTCTGAGTTTTAAGATCCTTACATATAGTTAGCATTCCATTAATCTTTAGTATTCCATTAATCTTTGTTGACTGAAGAAATGAATATCAAATAGTAAACTCATGGCAGCTCTCCAGAAAGTTGGCACCAATGGCTCAGTTTCTCCTGGGGTCCATGAGTTGTGAAGTCAAAGCTGTTAAAATCCTGAAAAGGGTTTTGGTCAGCAAGCTTTGCAGGGGAAATCCTGGCTCTTGGACTTCCTGTCTGCTCATATAGAGATTCCCTAGACTCAACGTTAAGGTCAAATAATCTCCTCTGCCTCCTGTTGACCATTCTCCCTGCTGTTTCTCCTACCCTATGTGTGGACCTCAGTTTCCTTCCCACACCCTCAGCTTACACCATTTAGGTGGAGCAGAACTCCTTCTCCTACCTCCAGGCACGGACAAGGGGCATGGGCCAAGCAAGTCAGGCATCCTTCTACTTGAGTATATGATGGGTCCATGACAGGCTAGGAGAACTCCATGCCAGGGTCCATAGGGTACTTCCAACATATTAAAGTTCTTGGTGTAAGCCTGATTCTACTCAGTGTGGGGAGAGGGATAGAGAGAGAGGGAGTGAGACACAGGCAGAGATATAGAGAGACACATATATACATACACATAGAGACAGAGACAGAGAGACAGGCAGACACCATCTGGTCACCAGTATACAGCTATGTCTGAAGCCAGAGATTTCTAATCCTCCTTGCTGTACCATCAACAATTCCCCATACTCACTCTAGAAAAAAACCGAGTTGACTTCTTGTGGTTTGTTAGAACAATTTGAATAACTTAGCAACACAGAGCAAACCTCAAAGTAGCTTGCATTTCAGTTGGTACATCCTATGGTGAAAATAATTGTCAATAAAAAGAAGTAACAGGGGGCTAGAGAGATGCTCAGCGGTTAAGGTGCTTGCCTGCAAGGCCTAACCTTGGATTCAATTCCCCAGCACCCACATAAAGCCAGATGCACAAAGTGGTACATGCATCTGGAGTTCAATTTTGTGGCTAGAGGCCCTGGTGTGTCCATTCTCTCTCTCTCTCTCTCTCTCTCTCTCTCTCTCTCTCTCTCTCTCTCTCTCTCTCCTCCTCCTCCTCCTCCTCCTCCTCCTCTCTCTGCTTATAAATAAATAAATAATTTTTTAAAAAAAGAAGTAGCAAGCCTGTAACAGGAGGTTATCCGACCTTCCTGTGCCTTAGTTTCTCCATCTGTGAAATGAGAACAATAATAAAACCTGCCATGACGCATTGCTGAGAGGATTAAGTAAATCAGAGTGAAAACTGCCCCAAATATGAGTCAGCACTGTGGCCCTTGCTGCTTTTCCCATTTAAAATGATTATGTGAGCACCAGAGGTGCAGGCTCTGTCTGTGTGAGGGCACAAAGCTTCAGTTGGGTACCTTTACCAAGTCAAATAATTACCTCTGAGGTCTGCTCACTGGGTAACCGTGTCTTCATGCAGCATTCAAAAAGGAAAGCCATAACTGAGATTCAATCAGGCCTGACTCCTGAATCCACAGGAAGCACCCCTAAATAAAGGAGGCCCCTGGGTCCCAGGGTCCTTTCCCCCACAGGACCAGCGCCCTGTCCTGTGGTTTTGTCTGGCCCTGCAGAACACCAGAGTTCCCTTCTCCATGGAATCCAGAAGGGAGAGGGGTATTTTTAGAGGGTAATGGCAGCTTTAGCTTGAATCTTGAGGCTGTAGCTAGGAGAAAATAACAGTGTTGGTAATTCCTCCTTCCTGTTTAAGTACTTCAGTGAAGCGCCTTCCCCTAAATTAAACTGGGAAGTAAGAGAAATGTAGTTTTCATGCCAGATACAGACCCACAGGCCCACTTGGCTAAGCTTTCTAGCACACGGGAGTTCTCTGAGAGGGAAACTGGGGAACTGGGCCAAGCTGCAATGTAAGAAGTTCCCTCTGATGTGGGAAAAATAGAAAGAAAAAAGAAGCTAAAATCACTCCAGAGACAGGCTAAGGGTTTACCTTTAAATCCCTTCTTCCTTCTCTCCTCCTCCTCCACTCCTTATTGTGGGAAAATCTAAAGAACACAAAAATTGCCATTTTCAGCATGCATTTCAGTGATGTGTCACCATCACCAGCTCCAGAAGGTTTTCATTTCCCCCCACTTGACATTCCGTGCCTTAAGACGGCTCAGTGGTGGTTACAAGCGCTGGCTGCACAAGTTCAAATCCCCAGAACCCACGTCAAGGAAAGCTGGACACCAGGAGCCGCACATGTGGCTGGAATCCTGCATCTCGGACAAGGTAGGTAGAGTCAGGAGGATCCAGCAGCCTGCAAGCCAGCTGGTCTGGCACTCATGGTGGCGTAGCAAGAGAGACCCTGTCTCCAACAAGGTGGAAGGTGAGGATGAAACCCTGGGGGTGTCCTCTGATCTGTCCACACACATGTGTGTGCACACTCTCACACACAATTTATTAATGACAACTGCCATTTTATACTCTGTTTTATAGATTTCATGGCTCCAGGAAACCAATATATAAAGGAAACTATAGCATTTGCTATATATAGATATAGATAGATAAATAGATGATAGATATAGCTATAGATATAGAGATAGAGATAGAGATACAGATAGATATTAGCATTTGCTAGTTTAAGACTGGCTTATTGGATAACATGATGTCTTCAAGGCTCATCTATATTGTAGTCTTGTTAAAAATTCCTTCCTTTTAAGGCTGAACAACATTCCATTGTATTTCTTACCATTTTCTGTCGGTCCGTTTATCTGCTGACAGAAACCCAGGTCGTGGTATGGTTTAAGTTTGCGTTGAGTGTTCCCCAAAGGCCAGTTATGGTTAAAGGCTTGGTCTCCAAAGTGGCATCCTTGGGGGATGGGGAACTAACGGGAGGTTTTTAGGTCACTGGGGACTCGATGAACTTCTCCTGTGACCCCTTTGCTAGTTGTCACAGAAGGGTTGTCATTAAAGAGCAAGTCTGGTACTGCCTGCCTTCCTTCTCTTGGCTCCTAATCCAGGTGTAACTTGTTCCTTGAGCCACGATGTGCCATTTCCTGCCACCCTCCCTAGAGGCCAAATCCATGTGGCACCCAGTCTTGGGCTTTGACCCTCCTGTGAGCTAAATAAGCCTTGTCTTTATACGTAGCCTGCGTGAGGTATTTCATGACAGCGACAGAAACTTGCCTGATACAAGAGGCTTCCACTGCTTGGCTGTTGTGAACATGGTAAACTCCTGCTCAAGGCTCTGCTTCCTCTCACGGAGTGTAGATGCCCAGAAGCAGAATTGCTAAACCATATGATAATCCCACGTTTAATTCTTTGAGACATTCCCACACTGTTTTCCATAGCCTAACGCCCGCTTCACTTGTACCAGCAAAGTTCCAATTTTTCCACATTCTCATCAACACCTGCTGTTTTCTGAGCCTGACCAACGTAGTGAGTAGGAAGCAGTTTCTTGTGGTTTTCCTTTGTATGTCCCTCGTGGTCAGTGTGCTTATTAACCGTGTGCAAATCTTCTTTGGACAAATCCCTATTCAAGTCTTTTTAAAAATATTAGTCGTTTAGTGTTTTTATTTGTTGAGTTATTGGATCTTAACCCTTTATCTGATATACAACTTGTGCATATTTTTTTCTTATTCTGTGAGTTGCCTTTTTCTTCTGTTAATAGTGTCCCTTCATCCATAGAAGTTAAAAAATAATTCTTTTTAAAGACAAAGTCTCATTATGTAGCCCAGGCTGGCCTTGAACTCCTGAACCTCCTGCCTGCAAACCTTGGAAAAGCTAGGAGTACAAGTATGCACCATACCACCACCACACCAGACAGAAGTTTTAATTAATTAATTTTTATTTTAATAAGTAAAAACTCTGTATGTACAAGTCATGTGTTGGTACCACTGTTTCCCTCCTCCCTGCCCCCATTCCACTGAGAGTCCTCCTCAGTGGGATTTCTGGAATGCTCCATAGGATGGACGGCTATGAGTTGTGTAAGCAGCAGACAGTTTTTTGGGAGGGGGGAATGTCTCTGGATTTTACCCCCACACCCTGGCTCTTACCATCTTTCCACCCCCTCTTCTGCAAAGTTCTTTGAGCCATGGTGGGTGAGTTTTAAGTCAGCTTTAGTGTTGAGGTCTTAGCAGCCACTGGATTCTCCTCCCACCCCCCTCCTGAAGTAGGGTCTGGTTCTAGCCCAGGCTGACCTGGAATTCACTATGCAGGCTCAGGCTGGCCTCGAACTCATAGCAATCCTCAGTGTCTGTTTCCATCACCCTGGCACAGATTGTCGGGTAATTTTCTTTCTTTATTTTTAAAAATATTTTTACTATGAATAAGTATATACGTTGTATTAGCAAATCTTGTGAAGGTACCCACATTTCCCTCCTTTCTGTCCCCTACCCACTGGGGCCCCTCCTTGGAGCACATACTGGATCTGTCCATAGGTTAGGGGGTTATGAACTGTACCAGAGGTAGCCAGTTTTTTTTCTTCCCTCCTTTGTGTGTTGTTGCTGAGGGGGATAATGTCTCTGGATATTCTCCCCCCCACCATGGCTCTTATAATCTTTCCTCCCCCTCTTCTGCTCAGTTCCCTGAGTCATAGTGGGTGAGTTTTGAGTCTGCTTTATTGTTGAGATCTTAAGTGTCTCTGGACTTCTGCTTTGGGTTGTGATAGGTATCACTGGTGTCTGTCTCCATTGACCTTTCCTGGGTTATCTGACTTGCTGTGGTGATAGGTCTATTATTTATCTCGTCACTTTGTTATAGGTTTCATTTGGGCCCTGTGTGATAGGCCAGGGGTGGTTCATCTCTTGCCAGAATGTCAGCCATCATCCTGTGGCTTATTGGTGGTGTTGGATTGACCACGGTTCTCTCACTGCTTTCTGAAAAATACAAATAGACTCTCCATCAGAGAGTGAGCTCAGTATAGGTTAAATGAGATAACATTGCTATTTTGGCTAGCTCCTAATGGGTGTAGCCTCTCTGTAGCTCTCTGGTAGTGGGAATTTCCCCTTGGGGCCAGGGTTCTTGGTCCCCATAAGATTTTGCCATGGATCCCAGTTCCAGTTAAGGGTTCCTTGTCACTGAGCAGATCTCTTAGCCAATCAGTAAGCCATTGATTACCCTCCATGTTTTTTTATTTTTTGTCACAGCATCTCATGTATCCTGGGCTGGCCCGGAATGGGTTATGAGGATGACCTTGAACTTCTGATCCTCCTGCCTCCACCTGCTGAGTGCTGGGATTGTAGGCATGCGCCACCACACCCCGTTTATGCAGTGCTGGGAACCAAAATCAGGACTTTGTGTATGTTGTACAAGCATCCTACTAACTGAGCTACATCCCCAGACCTTAAGTTTTAAATTCTGAAGTCCAATTATCTACTTTTGCCTATGCTTGTGATGTGTTATCCAAGAAATTATTGTCAAACTCAACGTCAGGCAGTGGTCATTCTATGTTTTCTTCTAAGAAACTTTTAATAGTCGCTCTTTTGGTTACGTGTTTTGGTCCATTTTTTTTTTCCATTGCAGTGCTGAAGATTGACCCCAGGACCTTGTGTATGCTGGGTGGCACGCTCTCTACCACTGAGCTATGTACTTCGTCCCTTTGATCCATTTTGAGTTAATTTTGTGCCTAGAAGAAGATAAGGCTCCATTTTTTTTTCTTTTGCACGTGGGTACCCAGTTTAATCGGCACCATTTGCTAGAGGAAAATGTTTGATTTGGAAATCACATATGGCCGTGGACTTGAAGCTTTCCCTCTTCTCAGCTTTCTTAGTGTTTGCTTTGTATATTTTGAAGACCAGTGAACAGGTGCACATATTCAGACCTGCTATGTGTTCCTAATAAATCAATCCTTTCACCATGGCTCAATTGCCCCTCTTCACCCATGGTGATATTCTTTATTCTGAAGTCCAGTTGGTCTGGTATGAATAGAACCACTTCAGCTTCTCAGCACTATTAACATTTGTATAGTCTATCTTTTTCCATTTCCTTATTTTAACCCACTTATTTCTTTTTATTGAACTTCTTGTAGACAACACCTAATTGGATCTTGCCTTCTTATCCAGTCTGACAATCTCAGGCTTTGAATTAAAGTGTTTTCATTTGGTGTAGCTACTGATATGGTTGAATTTAAGTCGATTTTGTTTTCTACATGGTTGCCTGTTATTAGTTACTCTTCACTTTTCTGGATTTCTTTGGCATCTGGTATTTTTAGAGTCTGTGTTTCTTCTATTAGCTTACTACTTGTATTTATTGGCTTTATTTTTCAGTGGAGCATGGAGTTAACAATAGGCATCTCTCACTTGTCATGGCCTCATACCAGTTATAATAGACCTTTCAATATCTAACTCAATTTTATAATAGTATCATTTCCTTTCTTCCCTTGGATCCTTTATGCAAATGTTACCATGTGTTTTATTACTGCATACATAATAAGCCTCATAAATATTATTAATGTTTCCCCTCTTTTTGCCCCTTTTTATTTGCTTTATATATATATATATATATATATATATATATATATATATATATATATATATATATATTTCAACATTGGCATACCATAATTGATACAAAGCTCCCTTTTTGTTTTGTTTCGGTACTAACAGGGCTTGAACCCAGGGCTTTTCATATGCTAGGCAAGTAAGTATTCTGCCACCAAACTGCATTCCCATCCCACTTTTCTTTAAATTAATTTATTAAATAAGTTTTAAAGTGAACAAATATATTGTACATTTACATATATAGTCACCACTTCAAGTGTTATTCTTTCCTTTATGTGGATCCAAGTTTCAACTCCTTATCATTTCTTTCCTCCATCTTATAATGGGGGGGTCTCTCAGCTAAAAGTCATTTTGTTTTTCTTTTTTTCTGATATATGTCCTTTTTTATTATCATAATGAAAAACCAAGGGTGGGTGACTTATAGAGAAAAGATAATTTAAGCCTGCTATATTACACTTTTGTTTTCTACTTGGTCTCCTGTTATTAGTTATTTCACTTTTCCTGATTTTGGATGGTAAATATCCAGCATCAGGGGGGTCCTGTGTACCTGATCTGTGATGAGAACTTCATGGGGGGAGTCATCATGGACAGAGGGCTTGTGAGGGAGAGAATCATATTGCCAGCTAGGAAGCCAGAAAGTGATTCAGAAATCAAGCTTATCTTTATTTAAAACAATATTGTAAAATATTTTTTGAAGCCGGATATGGTGGCGCATACCTTTAGTTCCAGAACTCAGGAGGCAGAGGTAAGAGGATCACTGTGAGTTCAAGGCCACCCTGAGACTAAACAGTAAATTTCAGGTCAGCCTGGGCTAGCATGAGACCCTACTTTGAAAACCCAAATATATATATATATATATGTATATTGAGACAGGGTCTCATGTATCCTAAGCTGGTCTTGAGCTAGCTATGTAGTCAAAGATGACCTTGAATTCCTGATCCTTCTGTCTTCCCCCAACTGAGGCATGTCCCTAGTTCCATACTCACTTTTACAATAACTGCTTTTGAAGAACTAACTCAGGGTCTCAGGAAAACAAGCTTAATCCTTTCTGAGGCAATGTGATTCCAGAGGCTTAAGGGCTTCCACTAGGTCCCACCTGTTACAGATCCACACTGACTATCAGTATGTGATCTTTTGGGGAACACTCAGCCTTTGTCCAAACCATACGATATAGACAGAATACCAGACCAGGGAACACATTCATTGTCTTTTTTGCTTACATTGTTTCAGACAAGAAGTCTGTGGATATTCTTATCTTTATTTCCTGTGTACAATACATCTTCTTGCCTCTAGATTCTTTAATTTCTTTGTTATCACTGCTTTCCTTCTATTATATTGTACCATGATGCATTTTTTCTTGTTTATTCTGCTTGGTGTTCATTGAGTGTCTTGGGTCTCAATGTTTATAGTTTTCATTAAATTTGGCTATTATCATTTCAAAGAGATTTTGTCTTCTGTTTTCTGAGTCTTCTGTGCTGCAGAAATTAGGCCACTTAATATTGTCCCACAGGTCCTTAGGCTCTGCTGTTTCTTTGTTCTCAGACTTTAGTGCTTTAGTCTAGATATTTTTTTTCTCACTATGTAAGTTCACTGACCTTTTCGTCAGCAGCGTCTAATGTCTTATTATGGTTTTCCAGAAAATTTTTCATTTCATTTGCTTCTATGATGTGGTAGCTTGAATGTCCCTTAGAGGCTCATGTGTTTTGAATACTTGGTGTCCAGCTGATGGCATTTGGAAAAGGGTCTTGAGGAGATGGAGACTTGCTGAAGGAGGTGTGTTGCTGGCAGGGGTGATGTAGCCCAATACTAGATCACATCTTTGCTGCCATTGTGGACATGTGATACCCAGCTCTCTGCTCCTGCCATGATGAAAACTGTAAGCCAAAAATAAAATTGTTCCTTCAATAAACTGCTTCTGGTCAGATGTTTTGTCTTAGCAACCAGGAGGTAACTGCTTATTCCATATTTGTTTCTTTTTATGTTTTTATTTAAATTTTTGAGCTATAATAATTATTATTTTAAAGTCCTCATTTGGTAATTCTGGTTATTGCTATCACTTTAGGCCTGTTTCTGTTGATCTTTTTTCCCCCCTGGTTAAGGCTCATATTTTCTCATTTCTTTAAATGCCTAGAACTTTTTATTGAAAGTATAAATACCACATTGTTTTGTGTCTAGATTTTTTGTCTTTCTTTAGAGAAATAATCAGTTTATTTTTTAGTATTAATTCCTTTGATCTTATTATTAAGCTTTATTAGTTTTGGTGTAGGGTAGATATTACTTTACAATGAATTTATCACTACTACTGTGGCAGGACTGTGCTGGGGTCACTAATAAATAAGTCCCTGGCTTTAGTAAACAAAATTATGTCTTTCTCCAAAGACATCCAGACCCTGCATTGAGATTCCCAGCCGATCTTCCTGATAACTTGGGTGAAGAAGCCAAGTCTTGGAAAGGCTTCCATCCAGTTCTGACCACATTCGACTAGATTCTCCTTTCCTTTTTTCTCTTTCTCCCCTCTCTTCCTTTCTTCTTCCCTCCCTTGTTTTTCTTTCTTTCTTCTGTTTTTTAAAAATACTTTTATTTATTTATTTGCAAGCAAGAGAGACAGACAGAGAGAGAATGGGTGCACCAGGGCCTCTAGCCACTGCAAATGACATCTGGTGTGGTCATGTACATTTTGGTTTGTTTTTTCCCCTAATTTCTGTCTTAGATATAGTTGCGTTCCTAGGGTGAAGGACATTGCTGACCATTTGTTCGGAAGTGGTTGGTTGGTCGTGAATCTCCTGGTTGCAGAGAGTTCCTGTGTCATCCACGATGGCGGAGCAGCCAGGGAGCCTGACCAGATTCTTAATCATCCTACTCTACATCTGCCTCTTGATTTATGCTGATGTTATATTCCTGAGAAGTGCCAGTTAATTCAAAAACATGTAGAGCAAAATGAATTTTATCACAAGAAATGAAGAGAAAAGCCAGGCACAAGAAATGCTCTAGTAGCTTGCAAAAGATTCCAGTCATGTAAATGGTTTTGCTATATTGCATTAATATGAGCAGTAAATAAACAGTTTATGGGGAAAATGGAATATATTAAAATTTATTCATGGAATTACAAGTATAAAAAAAAACCCAAGCCATCGGCTGATGGAGTGCTGGCCGGTATGGTCTGCAGACACTAGTGCACTGTAAGAATTCCAATGTATGAAGGCTCTCGTCAGATTAGTGGTGTTCCCAACCAAACACCCCTGTTATTCTTTGTGGTTCTACTTGAACTTGTTTGCAGTATCTCTTCAAGATGGACTGTATGCCCA
>PVHP010039053.1:0-15538 GCA_004024765.1 Zapus hudsonius | reverse complement strand
GAGAGAGAGAGAGAGAGAGAGAGACTCTTTAAGTACCCTCAACCTTTTAAAGCCTGCCCTCCTCCATGAGTATTCTTCCAAACAAAGGAGACACTAAATCGTCCCCACTTAAGAAATGGGTGCGGAATTCTCTAGAGAATGCTGGGTGCAATCCCCCCCCAAGTTGCCCAGCCTGTCTGATGGGGTTGGTTTTCTTTAAAAAGTAAGTGCACCTGCGTTGAGATGTGTTTCAGAGGAGTGCAATTCTGTGAGTTATGAATGTATTTGTAGGAAGACAAAAAATTTTATGTATCATACGAATGTGCATCCATTTAAAATAATTATTTCCTATAAAATTTTTTGATTACAAAAGAATACAACTAGTACACAATAGGGGAAATATGTAAAAGAAAATACCGTTTACTCAAAGCAACAAGCCCAGAGAACAGCTTCAGGTTGATATTGGTCTGTTATTTTTTCGTCCTGTAATCTCTATTTCCTATATTTAAAAAAAATGTGAGATTATACCTTATAATTTGTATTCCGTCTTTTTTCCCCTAGACACTCACTCATAGACCTAGACAGGTTTTTAATTTGTCTCCAAAATATCATGGTGAATTATATTCTGTAATCTATTTAGATATTTTCACTTTTATTTTTATTTATTTTTTGAGGTAGGGTCTCACTCTAGCCCAGGTTGACCTGCAATTCACTACTGTAGTCCCAGGCTAGCCTCAAACTCACAGCAATCCTCTTACTTCTGCCAGTATGTTCACTTTTAGACCTTTAAGTGGTTTCCTGCTTTGATTTTTTGTTTGCTGTGAGATATTCCATTTGACCCATCCTTATATACAAGTCTTTATCTACATTCAAATTATTTCTCCAAGAAAACCGATGGAAGTTGGATTATTAAGTCAAAGTTCATGTACTTTTAACATTTTAAATCTCACTTCCAATTGCTTGCTGGAAGGGTTGAATCAATTTGTTTTCTCATATGCAACACACAGCTTCACGCCTCAGCATGGCCATTAAGATGACAATCTTGTAGACTGTTCCTTTGCTCTTTTTGTCTTTTGTGACTCCTTTCCAAGGTCCTTGTTGTATATCTTTGGCTCTTGGTTCCACCACTTCTTGTTACATGACTGGACATTCCCTCCAGTAAGGCTCTGGACATGGCACTCAGAAAGGTCCAGAAGACCTTGAAGAAACCCTGGGTTGAGGAGCAATCATAGCCTGCCACATAGACTCATTTCAGGAGCACTGAGAAGTCCTGGGAATACAGTTTTATATACATAGATCTAGCTTTCTCCATGAATGGGGAGGCATCCATCCCATCTCTGTCCTGATCAATGGTGCTATACATCCTTGCCCTTTTGGGAGAGTCTGAAAAGAATGTACTCATTAGATGATCCCAGTGTCCTCTTGGATCGATTTTTGTTTCTTTTGGTATACTTATCTACTTGAACTACTATAGATAATTCATATTTGTTATCGAATGTGGTCCAGCTCATTCAGATTTTTCCCTGCAGCTATGCTGCTATGTTTGTAAAAAAACCTCTTTATCTCTCCATCTATTGTGTATCTTTCTTATTCATGATTTTTGTTATTTGGGTTACTGAGGAGCAAAGTTTTTATCCACAGACGGCTTGGCTATATAGAGAAATTGTAATTTCTTCATTTTCTCCTCTACTGCTGGTTTGCTCTTCCTCATTAATTATGTTAATAGTAGTAAGAATAGCCAACACTTGATGAATGAACTCTTATGGGTGGACTGATCTAAGCAGCTTATACTTATTAATGCGTTTAATTCTTCAAAATGCTAAGAGAAACTATTATCCTCGTTTTATAGGTTAGGAAACTAAAAGAGAGGTGAAATAAATTGCCCAATGTCTTTCTAGACCTGTATCACTTTATATATGGTACAGTCCTTTTCTGCTTCATCAGTTTTCTTGCAGATTTCATTTTTCTTTACAGCTGAATAAAACTTCATTGCATATGTATACCACCTTCTCATTATCCAGTCATCAGTTGATGGATATCTAGGTTGCTTCCATTTCCAGGCTATTGTGAACAGATCATCATGGATGCACATAGGTGTGCAAGTATCTCCCTGGCAGGCTATCAATTCTTTCCATATATGGCTAGGAATGATATAGCTGGGTTATATGATAGTTTGGCTTTTAGCTTTTTGAAAAACTTCCCCTTTTTGAGAAATTTCCATAGTGGCCACACCAGTTTACATTCCCACACACAGTAATTACGGGCTCCCCTTTCTCATTCTCCTTGCAGGCAATTATCAGTTGTTTTCCTGATCATAGTTCTTCTGACTGAGGTGAGATAGAATCTCAGAGTGCTTTTCATTTGCTTTGCCCTGACAGCTAACAAGGTTGAATCTGTTGACCATTTGTGTTTCTTCTCTTGAGAAGTGTTTCTTCAGTTTATTAGCCCACTTTTTTTTCCATTGGCAGGTGTGCTTTTTTGGTGTTTAATTTTTGCAGTTCTTTATATGATGATATCAACCCCCTGTCTGAGGTATAGCTCGCTAATAGTTTCTCCCATTCTGTAGGCTTTGCTCTGCTGATGGTTTCCATTGCTTGGGAGAAACCTTTTAATTTCATGTAGTCCCATTTGTTGATTCTTGGGACTCTTTCCAATGCTATTGGAGTCTATTTTTCAGAAATTTCTTTCCTATATTTACAACTTACAGTAAATTCCTATGCTTTCCTCCACTAGTTTCAGCATTACTGGTTTTACATTAGGGTCTTTCATCCATTCTGAGTTAATCTTTGTGCAGGGAGAGAGATATTTATCAAAATCCAGTTTTGGTATAACTGTTGAATAGGTTTTCTTTTTTTCCAGGGTATGTTTTTGATATCGTTGTCAAACACTAGGTGACCATAGCAATCTTGGTTTATTTCTGGGTCCTCTATTCCATTCCATTGGTCTAAGTATCTGTATTTTTGTGTGAAGCTAACTTTGAATGTTTGTGTGTATGTAAATAAGGGGAAATGAAAGTAGCTAAAAGTCAATGAAATGGAGAAAGACAAAAGTTCACATGTGACATGAAAGTGGAAGGGAAACTTCTGGAAGGGAAGGGAAGGGAGACAAAATTATGTGAAGAAATGCCATAATGAAACTTACTTACATGTCAATATGCTAAAAATAAAACAAAATTAAATTTAAAAGTGTAAAATGGTTATCACAATGTTTAGCATATGTGAGCTGCCCATAAGCATATTTCTGTTCTCCACTTCCCAACCCTTCTTGTTTGGGTGTTTTCTAAGTCCTCCTCCAGATCCTGTCCCATAGTATTAAAAATGACAATATGTTTTCCATCCTCTTTTAGAAGTCACACAGTGAGGGGAAGGAATGCAGTGAAAGATTTTGTTGAGGAAATTGGGGGAGGGTGGATTTGGGAGTTTTCTGCACTTAACTCACGTGTTTTTTGTTTATGTGTGAAACTACCTAAAATAAGTTATTTTTCATGGAAAAGTAAAATGCACACTACCACATGTTCATGTCCTTCCATTCTGAAGCATAGCGACTAGACAGATTTTTAACCCATGTGCCTCATAAACTTCATATTAGGAAGTGCTCCTTGTAATCTTAGAGGAAGTCGGACTTGTGATTCATCTTTTATTTTCCGAACCACAACACAAAGAAGAACTAAACCCAAGACCAAGTCACCAGGCTGGAACTCAAGAAAAACAATGGTTCAGTGTCATAGAACAAATCATGCAACCAACCAAGAGTTAAGTCCAGGTCACGTGGCGCCAGAATCACACTCTTTAGTGGTTCATGGGGGTCCCCTTATTTACATACACACATGTGCATTTAGATGGAACAATTTAAGCAACTCTTTCTGAGAATATGAATTCTCTCTGGAAACATGTTTATTAGCTTGCTTTCACCTCCTCTTATGACTTTACAATGACATCTAAATGTACAGACAGAGAAGCTTAGTAGAGACAACAGTTGTAGTTCAGAATATGGTATACATCAATGCCTCTCATCTCCAAAGTGATGTCTCTTTTCCACCTGTTGCCCTGGTACCTGAAAATAGACAGCTATAACAAAAGTGCAGCCTGGGATGGGGCAATGGTTTTGTTGAGTGTGGATCCCTAGTACCACACAAAGGCTGGGCATGGTGGCTGGGAAGGTAGAAATAGGAGAATCTTGAAAGGTTTAAGACTTTCTTAAGTAATATTGTGTATTTTTTGATCATGAAAGAAATTCAGTGAAATACTGCTACAGTGTCATAACTGAGTTTCTGAGCGTTTAATTGTTAGAAATCAAGAGTTTGATATTGTGAGGCTAATGAAACAGTGAGCATAATCCCATCTGACAGCTGATTTGGACTTCTTACCCAGGTGGTGACTGTCCTCCATCCAGTGGTGAGGAGTTGGGAACCTGTGACTGGGTGGATTTTCTGGACAACAGTAGCTTTTTTTTTTTTAAATGTCTAGCTAGTTGGTGCCTGTCTTGGCCCATCAGTGATGACTAGACACAGTGTTGTCCATAGTATGGGGACCCTGCTTCTCACATTTGCCAGAAAAGTTTGTGTGCTGTTCACTTTAATTAGCCTTCTTTCCTTTTCCCATCCATGATCCTTTCTTCTTGCAGAGGTACTTGGCTTTGCTCATCTTGAGAACTGGGGTGAGGTGAGGCTCAGAAGTCAGTTGTGTTATATTCTGAGTCACACTGTAATAGGGAATGTTGCTGCAGAGGTCTTAATGCACGCTTCTAGATGAACATAAAGAAAATCGCCTGACATTTCAACACCCAAAAGACAGCTAATATTCATATTTGGTTACCCTTGCAATATTATTACATGCATATATGCAATGATTTTGATGCAGGCTACCATTCTCTTAAACAACATGTGGACCGTTTTTTCTTGTCATTACTTTTCTTCTGCAGCATTGTTTTAAAGACATGGTAGTAGGGGGCTGGAGAGATGGCTCAGTGGTTAAGGCACTTGCCTCCAGTGCCTAAGGCCCAGGGTTCAATTCCCCAGGACCCACATAAGCCAGACCCACAAGGTGGTGGCACTGGTTCTCTCTCTCTCTCTCTCTCTCTCTCTCTCTCTCTCTCTCTCTGTATCTCTCTGCTTGAAAATGAATAAATAAAATATTTTAAAAAAAGACATCGTAGTAGGATGCACAGATACATCCTACTTTACTTATTCCTTCCTTTTGTACGCTGGGTTATCATTGTTGATTTTGTTTCATTCATATTCCAAATATGTTTAGACTCTGGAGTATCTGGATAAATTCCTAGAAGTAGGGGAGTGGCATCGCAGGACACGTGACATTTTTAAATGTTGCTAAGACTTGTCCAACAATTTAACATGATATTTGTTCCAATTTATATTCCTTTCAGCAATATGTGAGAGCGACTGTGGCCACAAACTCCCCAGTAGTTTGTAACTCTATCCTCAAGATGAAAACTCGATACCTTAAATTGTGTTTGTTTACATTGTGCTTAATTTTTAAAGTTATTTGTTGGTATTTATGAAGTTATTTGTTGGTATTTATGTTTTTTTCTAAATTGACTTTTTATATTCTTGACTATTTTTCCATTAAGATTGTTTTCGTATGCCAAAAGTATAAAAATGATGCTCTGCGCATTTAAATTATTTCATAGTTTTCAATGTATGTGTGTGTGTGCTTGTGTGTGTATGTTCATGTGTATGAGGGTGTGTGTGTGTTTATGGATGGAGCCAGAGACATTTGCAGTTCTTGCTCTGTACCCCATGGGTGAAAGACTTTCCTTCTCAGAGCACAGATCAAATGCTAGACTGAGCCATAAACTACTTCAACAAATTTCGGGATTTTCAAGAAAAAATGTGAATTTGAAAAAGAAAATGCAAGAAGATACACATGACACAAAGATTCTTAATATGTCATTTTGAGATTCTAGACTTCAAAACTGCCTTTTGCTCTTGTGTTGCCTATGCTTGATACATACACGTATTCCTGGGTGATCCCAGATTTCTCCAGCTGTCAGGAATGGTGCATAGCAAAGGTCACTTAAACTCCTGAGAGCATTGGACCCACCATGCACTCTGGTTACCTGACAGCACCTTCATATGCTCGGGTGAGGTAACTGATTTTCTCTGCCAACTCCTTCCATTGCTTTACTGTCGCTGTATAACATGCTAGTGTTATAACAAATGTAATTGATCCAATTTATAACATAACAGAATACGAGATAATATAATTTAGGCATGATCTTGAGAGATACAGAAAAAGAACAATGAACAAGCCCTTGGTACAATAGCACCCAAAGAGCCTTTCTTACTGAAGGGAGCAAATCCCTTTTTGCATGGAAGAAGGTACCTGACTCTGGTCTGGACAGGCCTCAGTGGTCAAGCAGATAAAGTCAGAGCATGGGAAGAGAAACACAGCCTCTTAGTGTGTTCCCCTGGCTTTGTTCAGTTTCCCAGATGAAGTTTAAATTCACTGCTGATAAAGACCCTGCACTTTCTCATCTCCACCCATGTGATAATATTTCTTTCCTGGATAAGACAAATTTCTGAAGCAGCTGGTCTGTCACCACCGTAAACTTGCCATTTTGTGTAGCCTTATGTATCTTGATAAGAGTGTAAATAGTTTTTAGAGAAGGGTAGTTAAGTACTGTCTACTCTCTACAGTCGTATCTTGAAAGTTCTAATAATGTTTTATTTGACATTTTTTGTTATATATGTTTAAACTGGGATCATAATTGTAGGATGCAGAAAATGCAAGATGAACGTGAGTCAGACTTGGAGGCATGATTCTTGTAACTACATATCACCCACCCAGACCCAGGGACAGATGAAGGCTACTTGATTTTACTTCCAAGAGCAGTAAAAGCTTTTTCACTTCTGCCTGTGCTGCTTTGCTTTTAGAAGTAATGATACTAATGTGCTCTGATTCTTAAAATTCAAAATGCTTTCTCCCATTGCTTTGAGTCTGGCTTCTGAAATACTTTGAAGTGAGGCTTGGAATCATGAATTCTGCCTATTTTTCTTTTTTGTAGTTCTGTATCTTAATTGCGGCCTTCACGTCTAAAGATTAGATGTATTTCTGTCCTGTTCACTTGCTTTTCTCTTTGCTCATCCAGGCTTGTATGTACATTTCACCAAGGCTTTCCTGATCAGTATTTTCTCTTGTCTTCATTCTCTGGTCCCTGTGTCTCCATGTTAGCTGCCCCTCTCTCGAAAGCTTCTGGTCACATCTGTCCTGAGCAGCTGACCCAGACAGGGGGCTTTAAAGCACAGACTGCAGCCATTCCTGTGTGCATTGACCATGGAAGCAGAGGGAGCTTGAAGGCAGGAAGATGTATCCTGCTGTTTTGTTTTTTTTCCTTTGGAATGTGGGTGGATGAGCAGGGTAGGCATCCATGAAGAAATGGTGTCTCAGTGCCCCACCTGGAAGTTGTTGGAGGTGGAATTTGATTTTCCATCACATTCTTTGATTCCCATTATAGTTACCCCTTGGTATCCATGGGGCATGGGTTCCTACAAACCCAGTGAATAGTAAAATCTTTAAAGGTTCAACTCCTTAAGGAAAAGTATAGTATTTCCACATAGCCTAGGCCCTATGGATACCATCTAGGAGTATCTAGGGGTATTCTGGGTTTGTATTCTCTGCCAGTTAAAGAATTAAGAGGCAGGAAAGCATTTTAAAAGAATAAAGTTGATTTTAAAGTAAGAGGGGAAGAAAGAGAAAGAAATCAGAGTCCTCAGAGAGGTGAGGGCTTTCAGAGCTCAGAAAACCCATAGTTTCCATGAGAACTGAACTTTTATGGAATGGGATGGCCAGCCCATTCCGAGTGCTTGAGAGGTGAGAAGTGCTTGGTTTATGGTGTTTCGAGTATTGCACGGGTCTCAGGACAGCCCACCAAGTGCAGCGGTGGGAATTCCTCCAGGCCAGGAAGAAGGAGAAATGACCTTTTCTCATCTTAATTTACTAAGAGCTCTTTCCTAATTTCCCTACCCAGAAAGCTGTCTGCAGCTTTTCAATCCCCCTCCCCCAGAAGGGAAAAGACGTGACAGTTGCTTGCCCGCTGTTCCTTGGGCAGAGGGAGGTAAGGTGAGCCATAGCACTTAGGGTTTTTCTGGGAAGGGGCTATCTCAGAGCCCCAGAAAGCTGTCTCCTGAAGGGCTTCACTGTCTTCCTCATGTTGTAAATGATTTATAACCCTTAATTAAGTGCTGTGTGTAATAATAGTGCCATTGCATTGCTTAGGGAATAACATCAGGCCAAAAATAAAAAAACAATTAAAATCTCTGCATGTTCAGTACAGATGCAATTTCCCCCCAAATATTTTCTTTAGGTATGTGTGTGTTGTGCATGCATGTATCTAGTGTGTGTGTGTGTGTGTGTGTGTGTGTGTGTGTGTGCGCACATGTGTAGGTGAACATGTGTGTGAGTGCTCAGGTGTCTTCCTGAGGAATGCCATAAACCTTTTGAGATTAGTTCTCTCATTGGCCTAGAGACTACCCAGTAGGCTAGACTGGCTGGTTAGTGAACCTCAAGGATCTGCCTGTCTCTGTCTCCTCAACCCTGAAATTCTATGCATGCACCACCACGCCTCGTATTTTTATGTGGTTTCTAGGGCTGAAATCCAGACCGTGAAACTTGTGAAGCAAGCACTTTATCATTGAGCTCTTTCCTCCTCAGTGTTGTCTATCTGCGGCTGGTTGAATCCACAGACCTGGAACCCACAGATGTGGAGGACTGACTATTCCTCTGAACAAAGAGGCTGGGAGCCTTCTCTCTACGACTCACCAGGCAACATTCAGCAGACAATACTGTTCTCACATAAGTCAGAGGAAAGGTGGTTGCATCTGTCATTAATACAGGTTGCCTGTGTTCTGTGGCTATGCGCATTTGTTCACCTTCACCTGAACGGATATTCTCTTGAGCCAACAGGCATTAGGATGAATTTGAAAGAAAAAGCAGCTTGCCTGTGGAGGGATCAAGAAGATCTGGGTGGGAGGAAGGTTCGAAAGAAGAGCAAACGTGGGGAGATTAGTGACTCACAGCAGAAATAATGAGACAAGAGGCTTTGGACAGAGAGCAGGTATGAAGACGAGAAAGGAAAGAAATGTGTTTCCTCATCTGCCAAGTGCAGTCATTCTTTTTAGAGTTATTAGTGTTTAGCTACTGTGTGGCGCAAGGGTTTCAAGGGTTCTCCCACCTCATTTAGGGACAGAAAGAGAAGGCCTGCTCCTATGTGTTTAGGAAGCAAGCACATTACTAGCTGAGCTATCTTCCCAGTCTATGGTCATATTGTTATGTTTCTGACTTGAGAATTTCTTGAATACCTCTGTTTACTTTGGGGAAAACAGAGTACCGCTACTGTCAGCTTTTGAGGAACACAGTGTGTGCAACAGACTGTAGTTCTGTGAAGTCTTTGCCTTGCCTACCTCTTTCATCACTTATCCCTACTATGTGACTTAAAGCTCCAACATGTCAGTATCTGAGTCCTCTCGCCTGACTTGATAATGGTATCAGTTTTGGTTGTATACGTCATCATTTTTATTTATGTATTTATTTTTGTTGTTTTTTGATAATAAATACTTTTTTATTGTCCATGAGTTACATTATTCAGTGGGCAAACAATGAGTTGTTATCCCCAATTCCCCGCTGCCCTCCCCTCCCCACTCCGCTGGATAACCTCCTCCATGGGTCGTCTGGATCAGTCCTTGTGAAAGGGGACCATGGACAGCCTAGTACTCAGCCCGGTCCTCCTGGCCCAAGTGTGTTGTCACTGAGGGGTGCCATGCCTCTGGATCGTCTCCCCCACCATGGCTCTCACAATCTTTCTGTCCCTCTTCCGCTCAGTTCCCTGAGTCGTGGTGGGTGAGTATTAAGGCTGCTTTAAGGTTGTGAGTTTAGGGGTCTTTATGCATCATCATTTTGCAATGCAATATAAACATATAGTAAGATTTACATGGCAATATACGAATGACCATGAAACCTTAGTTTATAATTTACATGAGTATATTAAATAAAATTTTATAATTGGAAAAGGATAAAACAAGCCTGAAAGGTTGAAAAACTCATAATCATTTGTTATGGGGTGAAAAATGTGTATTAACAAAGAAATCGAATGAACTGACATAAAGCTTCATATTTGTATTTAAATTTCTCTTTCATAAAATTTTACTGATTCATTGTGTGTGCGTGGACGCACAGGCCACGGTGCATGTACTAGAGGCCAGAAGATAACTTCAAGGTACTTGTGCTCCAGCTCCATTGAGACAGTATTTGTTGGTGTTACCAATGAACTGTGAGACTGCAAATGAACATCAGACTAGCTGACCCACTCACTGGGTTCTCCTTGGGTCTGCCTCCCATCATTAAAGGCTTGTTGGAATCACAAATGCATGTGCAACTTTGCATTTGGCTTTATGTGGCTGGTGGGGAATTGAACCCTGGCTGGCAGGCTTTGCAAACAAGTGCCTTTGACCAGTGAGTCATATATATTTTAATATATATTTAAATTGGAAAGCTGATATTAGGCATCATATATTTATATGGTCTAATATATCTTCAGTCTGTGTTAACTTTTCTTTACTTCTGTCAGTTTTTTGAACACTCTTTTAAAACCCAGTAAAAAATACTTATAAAAAATACTTATAAAACCCAGTAGAAACTTTTTTGTAGAAATGTCGATAAATAATGATGAAAATACACCTCTAAAGCAAAAAATGAGTCTTACTTAGATTTATGTTAGCTGTTGGAAGATTCTGTTAAACAAAAATGACATATTCTGAAGTAGGAGATGTCCATATAAAATTTGTTATTTTATAGTGTAGTGCTACATGGCGGTCTTAGGCTGTATATTTAGAAAAAGCTGCAACCTGAAAAATCTTGATTTTACAATATTTTGAACATTATCTAAGGTTTTCCCCATATTTCTTCAGAGTGTTTATTGCTGAGAATAAGCCACTGTGTCATATCTAAAGGATTGTTTTCTATGATCTTTACTATGAAAATTATTAAAATTAGCAGAACTGCCATTTGGAAATAACTTCAGATGTGGAAATTTATGATTCGCTTTTAAAAATAAATGTGATTTTATTCATTGTGACACTCTTTCAAATGAAATTAATTAAAGTAATCATCACATTTAGAGGTACTTTTCCAGAATGTGTAATAAATATAGTGTTTTCCACAGATAATTGCGGCACATTTGGATCACCACATGCACAAAGAGAAATGTCTTATCTTTATAGGCTTTATAGCAGAATATCACAGCCATGGTCATTTAGAAAGAATCAACACTTGGCTACACTGGTGTGAGGCAGGAGACTTGCTGCTGTGGTATCCCATGGTGGAGAGTAGAAAGGCAAGTAAGTGAGCATAGAAGAGAAAGCGTGAGGGCAGACTTGCTTTCATAACAGCCTGCTCTCAAAATAATTAACCTGCTTTCTTGATCAGGACATCAAACCATTCGTGAGGACTCTTCCACTTCTTACTAGGCCCATCTCCCAGTACTTTTGCCTTGAAGACTGCTTCCAACTGTTGAATTTGGGGAATGCATTCACATCAAGGCAACAAGTTTAGACCCCTACCTCATTGATCTTTGACAAAGGTGCCAACAATGTTCGCTGGTCTAAAGATAGCATCTTCAACAAATGGTGCTGGACAAATTGGATAAACATGTGTACAAAAATGAAAATGGACCTACTCCTTTCACCATGCACAAAAATCAACTCCAAATGGATCAGGGACCTCAACATAAGACTTGTAACCCTGAAAACCCTGGAAGAAAAAATAGGAGGAACTCTCCATGAGATAGGAGTAGGGAAAAACTTCCTGAGCAAATCTCCAGTAGCTCAGGTAGTGCAACAATCATTTAACCAATGGGACCGCATCAAGCTCAAAATCTTCTTTATAGACAAACATACCATACTCAGAACCAATAGACTACCATCAAACTGGGAGATGATTTTTGCCAGCTATAACTCAGACAGAGGTCTCATTTCCAGAACTTACAGAGAACTCAAAAAATAATTTAAAAAAATCAAACAACCCCATCACAAAATGGGCATTGATCTCAACAGAGAATTCACAGAGGAGGAAACACAAATGGCCTTTTCTCACTTAAGAAAGTGCTCAGCATCCTTAAACATCAGGGAAATGCAAATCAAAACTACAATGAAGTTCCACCTCACTCCAGTCAGAATGGCAATCATAGAGAAATCCAGCAATAAAAGTTGCTGGCAAGAATGCGGGGAAAAAGGAACCCTCATTCACTGCTGCTGGGACTGCAAGCTTGCTATGAGTAGGCTGAACACACTTCCTACAGGGAGAGAACAGCGAACCAAGAAAGGAGCACTAGTGCAATGGAGGAGCCAAAGTCTGGGGGTGGCAATCAACAGCTTTTAATTTGACCAAGTAATGCACTCAGTGACAGGGATCCCTTAACTGGAATTAGGACTCAGGGCGAAATACATTGGGAACCAAAATCTTGGGCACCCAAAGAGTAATTCACTTTACAAGTGAACTACAATACTCACAGTAGAATCTAGCCAATTCAGAAATGTGTATCTCAGTTAACCTATACTGACCTCACTCTCCCAATGAAGATTCTGTTTTTATTTTTCAGAATGCAGCGAAAGAGCTGTGGCCTTTACAACCCTACCAGTGAACAGGCTGATAGCTGACATCCTGGCAAGAGATGAGCCACCCCAGACCTACCGTGGAGGCTCCATATGGAACCCCACAGAGAGTGGTGGGATAAGCAAGAGACCCATAACCACAGCCAATCAGTCAGCACAGGATAAGCCATAGAGACAGACACCAGTGATTCTCAACACAACCTAAAGGAAAAGTACCTGAGGCTCCTAAGACCTCAACAATAAAGCAGCCTTAATACCCACCATGACTCAGGGAACTGAGTGGAAGAGGGGGCGGAAAGATTGTGATATCTGTCTCCCATGTGGCTCCACCCAGGTCCCCCTGCACTGACCCACTGAGGCAGGAAGTAGAGCAGGATTTGATGGCAGTTTGAAAGAAGTGACAGCAGTGGATAAGATCTGAGACCTAGAGGCTCACATCACAGAAAGGCCAAGTGCTTTGGAAAGGGTTAGGCGTTTTTTTGTTTGTTTGTTTTTAAAATTAAGCACAAGTGCCACTCTTTGGTGTCTCTTCCATTAAGTAAAATAAATGCCCACATATAATGACTTGTCTATGAGCGCTCATGGCAATATTATTTATTATAGCCAATAGATAATCCAAAATGTGGTAGAGCGATTCATGAAATACTAGTTCACAATAATAAGGAAACACAGACCGACATCCTGCAACAGATAAAAACAGATGGACCTTAGAAACATGAGAAGGAAGCCGACACAGGATGTTACACGATGCAGAGATGAAAAGATTATTCCTTCCTCAAGGCTAAACGGCAGAACTAAGGCTAAAGGGATTTGCTTGAGATGATGGGAATGTTCTAGAACCAGGTTGTCGCGATGCTTGCATAACTCTATAAAAGTTACTCAGTATCCTTAGCTATGCAGGAAATATTGTAATACAATAACCACAGAAATCAAACATGTATCCAGGTTTCTATATGTGTGAGCGTGTAAGCTCATGCTAGTTGCTGTGTCTATGGGACTGGGTTTAAATGGCAGCTGACGTGTACAAGTAAATGTGTTTTTGAGCCATGCAGAGGATTTTAGTATACTTGAAGAGGACCATTCAAAGCGAAGGTGAGGGCTGGAGAGATGCCTCAGCGGTTAAGGCACTTGCCTCCAGTGCCTAAGGCCCCAGGTTCAATTACCCAGGACCCACATAAGCCAGACCCACAAGGTGGTGGCCCTGGCTCTCTCTCGCTCTCTCTCTCTCTGTCTGCTTGAAAGTGAATAAATAAAATATTTTTAAAAAAAGCGAAGGTGAGACATAGACACCGTATCTCCCTACACGTTACACTTTCCTGCACAATCCCCTTATTTTCTGGACAGCTCATGTCAGGACAGTGTCAAGCTTAGGATAATCAGTCATTGAGCTATTACTGTGTGCCAGGCTTTCGTAGCTTTGTAAATCAGATTTTATTTAATTCTCACAACAGTGCAATTATGCTGAACTATTGACACTCCCATTTTGTGTGTGTATGTGTGTGTGCTATGTAAGTGTGACTTTCATGCGTGTGGATACAAGTGTGTGAAGGGTACAGCTGTGTGTGAAGGGTGTATGCGTCAGATGTTGGGAATCTTCTTCAGCTTTCTGAGGCGGGGTGTCTTACTTTAACCTAGATCTTGTCAATTTGAGTAGTATAACTAGCCAGCTCGCCCTGGGGAATACTGTCTCCACCTTCCAAATGCTGGGATTACAGAAGAGTCACTGCGCCGGTTGGGTATTTTAACCACTGAGCCATCTCACCATTTTACAGAATACCCTGATGTACCCACTTTATAGTCAGCAAGCAATCCCACAGCTGAGAGAGACTGACTCCAGAGCCTGTGCTCTTTCCAGCTAGAGAAGTGGCGTCAAGTGGCAGTGGTGTGTCCCATGAGAAATGATTTTTCTGTGTATGTAGGAGGCCTTGGGTGAGGAAGCTGGTGTGTGATCATGGCTGGCTTAGGCTTGCAGGAGCAGAGGCCTGAGGGAGGGTGAGGTGACGGAACCAGAAGTCATTCTGGAGCCACTGAATCAGTGCAGAGATCCCTGAATACCTCCTGACTGTGAAGTCAGACTTAACACATCGGAGGTGCAGTTGCAGGAGTGAGTGCAGAACAGCTTTCAGGGAGAAGATGCTTCGGTGGGCTGTCTGCTTCCTTTGCATGTAATCCAGAGGAAAAGAGTGCTCTGAAACTTGTCCTCATCTTTGAAGTCCCTGATCAACCTGGGAGGTTAGAACTGCCTTGTCTGACTGGAAATTCAGAGAGCTTGTGCCCAGCCTGAAAGGCCAGGGCTGTGTCTCTGGTGTGCTCTCCAGAAAGTAGTGGTTAAAGGCACTTGCTTGCAAAGCCCCTGATGGTCTGGGATCAATTCCCCATTACCACATAAAGCACAGATGCACAAACTTGGTGTACCCCTCTCTGTGTTTGCAAATAAATAAAATTTTAAAAAAGAAAGCAGCTCTCTTGTGTGATAAGTAAAACCTCAAGCCTGCTGGTTCTCTTACACCAAGACCCCATTATTTACACCCAGTACTGGCTTTGTCTGCGAGGTTGCACTGTTCTTCAGCAAGGCCAGAGGAGCAGGCACACCGACACCATTTGCTGTGACTTTCATTAAAAGCTGGTCCCCTAAGAAAAGAATGATTTGTAACCTATAATTCTATCCTGACTCAAAGAGGTGATTTTCTTTTCTTTTGAAATGATTCTTCCCAGCACAGCACTCACTCCAGCATGCAGTCAAAGGTTATTAATGACTTCATTCATCCATTCAGTGGATATTTGTGCTGCTGGAGACCTGGTTGTTATCTTGGAGCCTGGGCTCCAGGAGAGTCGCTGTGCAGGTGGGACCTAATTTGATTTTTGGGAAAACATCCTTCGTGCCTTAGGGAGGCAATTGTCAGATCCACTCCGCAGTATTTGTGGCAAAGCTCATCA
>PVHP010039052.1:0-16543 GCA_004024765.1 Zapus hudsonius | reverse complement strand
TCATTTCTTTTGTTTTCCTGATTTTATTAGCGTGTGCTAATTACACACAATAGTGTGTTTCATCATGGCACTTTCATATCTACCATCAACCTCTCATTCCTCTTCTGCCGATCTTCAACTTCTCAACTAGTCCATCTATTTTTGTATGTTTAATTAATTAATTAATTAAACTGATGGCCCAGTGAGTCTCATTAGAATTGCTAATAAGATCCCCTGGCTGAGGGATAATTTCAAGGAGCATGGATTCCTTGCCAATGTCCACACACTGAAGGGAATGTCTCTCCCTTCCCCAGCAATCCTTAACTGCCCCTAATTCTCAGGAGCCCCTACTACCTAGCCTAAAAATTCTCAGGGAGATGGCCTTACTCACCTCTCCCCCACCCATGACAGGATGTTGACAGTTCTATGCAGGTCTTCTACTGGTCATCACAGCTTAGAAGGGCGGATATTGACGTGCCATCAATGGCTGAGTGCTCAGCAGTCCCTTCATCTCAGCACTTTGACCAGTTATGAATTTCTGTGGTAACTGCTGTCCACCGTAAAGAAGAATTATCTGACCAAAGCTGACAGCAAAACCAATCTATTGGGTGGGTATGCGTGCAATTATTCAGAAGACAAGCTGATTGGCACATCATGTCCATTTATTCAAACAACATTAGCAGCTTGCTCATTAGGGCCTATTACCTCCCTTACCCGGGGCTTTTTACAGTACCCAGTGTGTATTCCCTCGTATGGAACAGGGCTTCAACTGTAATCAGAAAACAGTTGGTTACTGATTTGCCTCTATTACATGAGTAGGGCACTTGCCTGGCTTTGTTGGTAGTGTAGTGTATCACTCAGGGACCACAGGTGAACAAAACTCTTGACGACAATTATGCCCTGGCAGCCCACATTGCAAACTCCCAAACTATGTGAGTTAGTCATCAGGGAGAAACAGCCATCCAGCACGATGTCCCACAACCAAAGTGTATGGCGGATTAAGAAATAAAGTGTTACCATCTAGTTATGGAGGGCAGTCAGCAGGTGTAACAAGCGTTATATTGTTCTGAGAGACTTCCAGAGCGTCCCTGACCAACCACTAGTAGGAAACAGCCTCCTCATGGCATTAGGATATTGATATTGATATTGATTAGTAATCAGTGGCTTCTTGGAGCAGCTTTATCTCTCCATGTAGGGTACCTCTGTTTAAAGTCTTTATTTTATTTTTACATTACTTTACTTATTATCAAGTTTTCTTATGGTTTTTATATAGCTTTAATTTTGGCTTATCTGCTTCTTCACAGTGTCTCATACCTCCCTCTTCCCATCCCTTCTCAGAACTCCCCCCCCAATATTCTCCCTTCCTCTTTAACCCCACATGTGCTCTAATGTCTCCCACTCCCTCAAAGTCTCTTTGCTCTCTTCTCAGAAGCCTTTTTCTACTTTCCTGGCCTTATACTCATTCCCACATAAAAGCCCATTCGTGAATATTAGCAGTTAGTATTCACATATGAGAGAGAACGTATGGTGTTCCTCTTTCTGGATCACTTTGCTCAATACAATATGTCATTTTCCTGACAATTTCATTTCTTTTACAGCTGAATAAAATTCCATTGTGTATATGTGCCACATTGCCATTATCCACTCATTCACTTTCTTCACTTTTCAGAATAGCTCGAGTTGTAGTGTGAGTTCTTCTTTGAAGGTGTGATAGAATTCTATGGTCACTTCATCTGGACCTGGCTTTATACAGTCAGCAGATTTTTAAAAATTACTGCATCGATCTTATAGATTTTTATGTCTCTATTGAATTGATGTATCTCATCTTGGTTTAAATTTGGTTGGGCATATACCACTAGAAATAAACTATTTCTTTTAGATTTTCCAATTTAGTGGAATATATGCTTTATGTGTGTGTGTGTGTGTGTGTGTGTGTGTGTGTGTGTGTGTGTGTCTTTATACTTATCTTAATTTCACTGGTCTCTATCTTAAAGCCTCCCATTTTCATCTCAGTTTTTGTTAATTTGGCTCTTCTCTCTTCTTTTTGGATAATTTGACTAAGGTTTTGTCTATCTTGTTTAACTTTTGAAATAACCAGCTCTTTGTTTCATTGATTCTTTTGTTGTTATTGTTTCTATTTCATGAATTTCTGCCTGATGTTATTTCTTTCCCTCTACTTCTTTGGGGTTTAGTTTCTTCTTGTTTTACCAAGGCTTTGAGGTACATCCTTAATTTTGGGGTGGGGTATGCTATGATTTTTTTAATGTAAACACTTAGAGATATAAATTTCTCTCTTAGGATTGCCCTCGTTGTTCCTAAAGATTTTGATGCATTGTGTCTTTCCTTCAAGTCTAGATCTCATTAGTGATCAATTCATCATTCAATGGCATATTGTTTAATCTTTATGAATTGATGTATTTTCTGTAATTTCTCTTGTCTGTTGTTTTTACTTTATTCTGTTTTGGTCAGATAGAATACTAGAAATTATTTTGGTTTTCTTGAATTCTTTAAGACTTCATTTGTGATCCAATATTTGATCTATTTTAAAGAAAGTTCAATGGCCTGCTGAGAAGTATGTTTCAGAACATTTCAGAACATTGGATGCAATGTTCTGCAGATGTCTATTAGGACCATTTGACATATGACATCATTTCACTCTGGTATTTCTCTGCTTATTTTTGTTAGACTCGCCTGATTAAGATAGGGATATTGGGCTTCCGATTCATGATGATGAACTAGAAGGGAACAGAGGTTAGGGTTTTTAGCTGTGATCCAGGCCGTGGACGCAAGCAATAGCCAGGACCTCAACTTCGGACACTTTCCAGCAACATATTCTTCTGATTGGAACCCGCATCAAACATAAAGGTGCACCAGAGGCAATTATTTTTGTGTTTTTCAGGATGCAGTGAGAGAGATGGGGCCCATCTAACCCTACCAACCTACCGTAGGCCGATAGCTGAGATCCTGGCAAGAGAGGAGCCACCACAGTCATACCGTGGAGGATCCATATGGAACCCCGCAGAGAATGTCTGGATGAACAAGGGACCACAGCCACAGCCATTCAATCAACACAGGATAAGCCAGTGAGACAGAAACCAACGATTTTCAACACAAAGACCCCTAAGCTCACAACCTTAAAGCAGCCTTAATACTCATCCACCACAACTCAGGGAACTGAGCAGAAGAGGGGGGCAGAAAGATTGTGAGAGCCATAGTGGGGGAGAATATCCAGAGGCATGGCACCCCTCAGTAACAACATACTAGGGCCAGGAGAACCTGGCTGAATACTAGGCTATCGATGGTCCCCTTTCACAAGGACTGATCCAGACTACCCACGGAGGAGGATATCCAGCTGATTGGGGATGGGGGAGGGGGGCATCAGGGAATTGGGGATAACAACTCACTGTTTGCCCACTAAATAATGTAACTCATTATGGACAATAAAAAATAATAATAAAAAGATAGGGATATTGACAGTTGTCCATGATTACTGTGTTAGAGTTAAGCTATGACTTATTATCTAGTAGTATTATTTTATAAAATTGGTTGTACCTGTGTTTGTTGTTCATATATGTTTACAATTGCAATGTCCACTTTTTTCTGTTAATTTTTTCATTAATCAGGATGAAGTGACCTTTATTTCTTCTGATTGGTTTTGGTTTAAAGTCCATTTTAAAGTACAAAAAAATAATTAAGTCCATTTTTTCCAGGTATTAGAATAGATAAGCCTACTTGTTTCCTAGTTCTATTTTCTTGCAATATCTTTCTCCATTCTTTGACCCCAAGGTCTATCTTTAATGATAAGTTGTGCTTCCTGCAAGTGGCCAAAAATGGATCATATATTTTAATCTAATCAAGTAGACTGTGTCTCTTCTTAGGAAAATTTAGAATCCTCTTTTGGTTGGGGTCTTCATTGTTGCAGCAATAAGAAGGCTGACTACAATAGGGTGAAAATTATTTTATGGAGTGAAGGGGTACAATTGAAGAGAAGAGGAAATAAAGAAAAAAACCCAGAGCTTTTAACTAGTGATCAGTAGTAGGTGGTTAGTTGGGATGTGGAAGAGGGGAACAGAAATAAGAGGAACTAGAGAGGCAAAAATAAAAACATTGGAAAGAGATGTGAGAGCTTTGGTTAAAGGTAGACCGAAAGGGAGGGGAAGATATGTAATCATATAAGAGAACAGTCTCCTCTCTGAGGAGGGTCAGCCAAAGAGACCCTTCAATCCAGGCCAGCTTATGTTCTTTGGGAGAGGAAGAAGGAAGAGGAAAGAAAATAGAGAAGAGAAAAAAAGACATAAGGGAAAAACAGAGGGGGACCAGGCTGACTTACCAAAGTGACCTTGAATATTACAGAAAGAAAATATAGCCAGGAGGGAAATAGAATATGAAGACAGTCTGTCTTTCCACTGGTAACTCCAGTGCCTTTGATGGTATCTTCTTCCTCGAGTCTCTCCTTAGACTACGCCTCCATGCTAGTCTTGACCTGTCCAATTCTTCCCTTGAAGGTTCTTTTTTTTTTAAGTAAACCAAATTCTTTATTGAATTTTTAAACTCTCTTTTCTTGACTTGGGGGTGAGTAATATTGTTGTGTGGGGTGTGTGTATGTAGTAGATGTGTGCATGTGCACACGTGCAAGCCACACATATATGTGTGGAGGCCAGAAAAAAATGATGGGTGTCCTCCTCCATGGCTCATCCCTGTTTCCTTGAGATGGACTCACTGAACCTGGAAGTGCCATTTCTTGGGGAGCAGTAGGGGGGTCAGACTGTCTGACAAGTAAGCCCTAGCAATTCTTTTATTTTAATTAATTTCAGCCCTGAACTTGTGTGGAGATGTTCACTTTTGAATACAGTTTGGCTCCTCTGTCCAGCAACTGTAGCAGCAATCCACAGGGCAGGTGGCGTTTTCTCTGCGGTAATTAGTGGGATGTTGGTCACCAGAGTCCCTTCCACAGGATCCCTATGGATGCAGACTTTGTAAGAGATTCCCTGCAAGAGGCCCCTAAGGTTGTTCTGTCAGTGGTGCACCAGCTTTGTGCATGTGGGGGTGGAGGTAGTCACAGGTACCAAGTCTAAGAATCATGGAGGAAGCCAGTGAATTGTGAAGAATCAGCTTGCCAAGTGGAACAACCTTCCTATTTCTTTTCTTTCCCTATCCCTAACTATCATCAACTGCTCTGCAAAGACTTGATTTCTAAGCCACTATCTTACCCCGGTCCATCAAGATTTATTTATTTTTATGGTGACAATAACAACACACGTAAATATGCTTAAATTCTTCCTGGGAAAGTATAGGCAGGCAGAATTGACAGCATGGTAATGCTTGAGACTGAGTATACTCTTGAACCTAGAAATATACCTTAGGTATTCCACATCTAGGTTAGTCCAGGGAAGTGTTCAGATTGCCTTTCTAGAGCCTCCTTTGACATCAAATGTCATCTGAAGTCCCATCTCAGCCTAAGGATAAATGGGCTCTGGCTGATGTAACCCCAGAGGTGTGTGCAGTGGACAGCTTTCTCTCCGCCTCTTGACTCATGTTCACCAACATGACCATGGAGGAGAGAACATATGTGTTTGTCTGATTTGGATGCTCTAATCAAATGCCACAGACTTGGTGGCTTAAATAACAGCAATGTAGTTCCTACAGCTCAGGGGGCTTGAATTCTGAAATTGGGGTGCCAAAACTGGCTTCTAGTGAGGCCTTTCTTCTGACTTGTAGATTATCACCTTTTTCCTGGTTCCTTACATAGGAAGAGAGATCTTTGTGGAAGAGAGATCTTTGTGCAGGGAGCCGGGATGATCGCCATTACAAGATGGCTCCCACTTCCTTGCAGCTAAGTGGTAAACAACTCCATATTAGGCAATGCTTTGGTGAGAGAGTGCCTCTGGCTTTGCGCATGTGCGGATTATGTATTGGTCCCTAGCCAATCCCACGGCACCTGGTGATGGCGAGCTGGCGTCAGCCAATCATGGGGCGACCCGTGTCCCAGCTCCCTATATAAGCAACTGACTCCTAGTGCTCGGGGCCCCTCGCTTCCTGCTCTCCCTTCAATCAAAAGGCTCTCCAATAAAGTGTGATTTGAGAAGAATCCTCGAGTGGTGGTTGTTCTTCCTCGCCGCATCTTTGGTGGTCCTTCTTGCAAGGACAGGTCTGTTTGAATCCCCTACCCTCTGACCTTATTTAATTACACTCTCAGTGTCTCATTCCAATCCAGCCACCTTGGAAGTTATAGAGTTTTGGCATAACAAGTGGGAGGGAAAAATTCAGTCCATGATACTCTAAACAAGCTGATTTATTTCACTTTATCACTCAGCTAATACTGATCAGGCAGTGACAACTGTACAGGAAAAGTTCTGTGTCCAGGAGATGTGTTTATGGTCTGGTCTTCTCACATGACCTATGGGTATATGATTTGGGGGTTGAGACTCTATCTAATTCAAATTTTCAAAATTCTTTTTTAATATATATTTATTGTCCATAATGAGTTACATTATTTAGTGGGCAAACAATGAGCTGTTATCCCCAATTCCTCAATGCTCCCTCTCCCCATCCCCAATCAGCTGGACATCCTCCTCCTTGGGTCGTCTGGATCAGTCCTTGTGGCAGAGGACCATGGATAGCCTAGTATTCAGCCAGGTTCTCCTGGCCCTAGTATGTTGTTACTGAGGGGTGCCATGCCTCTGGATAGTCTCTCCAACCACGGCTCTCACAGTCTTTCCGCCCCCTCTTCCACTCAGTTCCCTGAGTCCTGGTGGGTGAGTATTAATGCTGTTTTAATGTTGTGAGCTTAGGGGTCTTTGTGTTGAAAATTGTTTGTTTCTGTCACCCTGGCTTATGTATGGACACACAATAATATGGCCAAGGAATGTTTCTAGCACCTTTATTCACACTTGTTAATGCTTGGAAGCAGCCAAGATGTTCTCCTTTTAGTAAGTGAGCAGATAAAGGAACTGGAATATCCACACAATGGAATAGTACTTAGGGATAAAAACAAATGTTCTGTCAAGTTACAAATAGATCTGAAGAAAACTTAAACGCATATTACTGAAAGAAATAAGCCTGATCTGAGAAAGCTACGTATTACAGGACTCTGATGCTATGACATTCTGCAAAAGGTAAAACTATAGAGATGGTAAAAAGAAAACAATAATAGCTGAGACCTACCTTATCATTTCCTAAAGGAAGGGAGGTAATGGTCAGACCCAGAATGAAGTCCTTTTAGCACAATGGAAGCATTCTGTGTGATAACATAGTGGTAAATACTGTCATTATACATTTTTCAAAGCCAAATAAATGAACGACGCAGTGACCCCCCTCCTCATGAACACTAGGAATATTAATTAATGACATGCCTGTCTTAGCTTCCCAATTTGTAATAAATATGCCTTACTAATGAAGATTTGAATAATAGAGATAATCAGGAGGATTCAGCGAGGAGAAATATATAAAATCTCTCTTTGGGAACTCTCTGTCCCTTATGCTCAGCTGGAAACAAAAAACTGCTCTTAAAATAATGTCTACTGGCTTATTTTAGTTAAAAAAAAGGACAGTAGAAGAGAAGAAGACAGTTCTCACCCTCTCTCCACCCTTCCATGTTCTCATCCACACTCCAGGCACTGTTTCCCTGAAAAGATCTAGAGAAGTAGCAGATGTGGGTCTTTTATTGTTAGGAAACCTGCACCCGGCCGCCCCACTGAGGGTGACTCTTGTGTGTGGCCCCACGCTGCTTGAACTCAACGCTTGCTGAGATAACACTTCTCACACTGTTCTGCAGGGAAATTTGGCCTCAGTCACTGCATTTAGTACATCAAAGTTCTGTGTGGAACCAAGGAAAAGACCGTACAACAGCCCCTCATGTGGTAAGTCAGTCCTGGACACACCTTGTGAAAAGGATGACCCCACCTGTCTAAAGCCATCTTTGTTCTCGAAGTCACTCCGAGGCAGGAGAGTTTGCCACTTACAGTGGAGTTTCTCTCAGAGGTCAGCAGTAACAGGACGAAAGGAAAAGTGCAAAGGAACTCAGTGAGGATTTCAAGTTAGTGATCTTGAGGCTTTCTTTTTCAACTATTCATAGAGGCTCTTGTCTTTTAGAACAGAAAAATCCGAGTCTTGACTTTGATGTGTTATGAATGGAGCCAGGGATCTTTTACATAATATGAAAATGACAATTTCAAAGACTTTTCTATTCGACCTGAACGCTGGCCACTCTGACTGGTCATCAGACTTTCACATGGTTCATTTCCAAGTATCCAATTGTCAGCTGTGGATCCTGGCCTGACCCTGGCTGCTCACCCTATCCTTCCTGGCCTATGGCTGCCTTTCAAGGCACCATGTGCAGAAGCATTTGATCTGGTATGAAAGGACACAGGACAAGAGGACAGCCATGTTTCCACTCCTCTCTTGCTCTGACTGATACTGGCATTTGGTTGACAATACTATTCTGTCTTTAAGGGCAAAGAAATAAACTCACTTGGGAAAAGACCAGGTGATACTTTTAAGTACCACATTCAAACTGGGTTTTGGTTATTGGAAATTTACTTGTAGGCATTTATTTAGACTTTAAAAAATACTAGAATTACAAGAATCTAAATTAAGTACAAGCTCCCCTCCCCTGCACTATTTTTATAGTGCACAATAATGAGAGTCCACACCTAATGCAAAATGGCATGGGGGGGGGATGGTCAGGATGATGTCAGAGACCAAGCCAATGTGGCATCTCTCCTTCTGTCACAGAGACAATTATTCTTCATGACTTCAAGGGTAAGATTTCCTTTCTGTAGTAATAATGAATAAAATCACATTCTAAGTGGCCTTAGGTGATTAACCTCCTCTGCCCCTAATTTCATCCCAAAGAGGGGTTCAGGCACACATAAGACAAAGGAAATCATATAACTTATTATCCACATCACACAGACACCAGGAAATCAAATGGATTCGAGATCCCTTAGTAATTCCATAGAAAATTTGAGAGTATTGAGCTTCTCCATCTATGAGCTCACGGTCAGATTTAAAGCTGTGCCCATTGAACTAAAATCGCAGGGCCACAGAGTCAGAGAGCTCGTCTGTTTGGATCATCTACTGTATACAGTCCACATGGAAATGCCTTAAGTAGATGCCTGCTCAGAGAAGATGGAATGGTGAGGGTGGGGTGGCTGACCCGTGATGTTTCAGGCAGGTCATTTCAATGCAAAGAAAATGAATCAAGCCTTTCTTTCTAAATGTCTGGAAAACAGCGTTCAAGATTTCAGCATATGCATCTTTAAAATATCTCTTCTTCCTTCCAAATTAAATGCCAGGTGAAAGAGTCATATTGGAAAAACATACTCATCAGTCCAAGGGTTACTCAGTTAATGCCTCTATGTGAAGGTTTGCATAGGGAAAGCAAAGGGCTTTCTGTCCATTTCACAGACTCTGACAGCCCTACTGGGTGAATCAGCCCTAAGAGACCAGGACCTTCACATTAACCTCTCCATTTCCCACTGCCCATTCCCCAAATTCACAAGTGTTCACAAGTGGCAGGCTGGAAGGAGAACGGAATTCTACAGTGAATAAAACTCAGGTTCTACCACATGTTCTGACTTCATGCATCTGGCTTCATGTGCCAGTCAATTTTATTGACATAATTGTTTGCCCCAGTTTCAGTATATAATTGGCTATTTTTTTAAATCTGTGACGTGAGTCGGTTGCTTCTCTTTGATGTGAATTATATGGAAAGCAGTTGCAAGGAGAATTAGGCTTTTCCTCTATCTAATAGGAAGCAGGTTGAAAGTCACAATAGCGGCAAAGGAGACAATCTGATTAGTCAAATGTGTTCTCGGAAGATAAACGACTGGTCATTGATTGTGTTAGGAGATTTGATTTCTGAGTGGTCCCCAGTGCTCAGACTAATTCCTTTCCGTGTCCCATGGCAGATCAGCAGTTGATCAGTTCTCCAACCAAAACAAACTGATGAGAATGTCTGATGGAAAAGTGACTCAAAGCTCCACCTTCTTCAAGCAAAAACTACCTTACTTTACAGTCCCAGATGGTTCCCTCTGCTGTGGAAAATATCCAGATGCAGAGAAGCAGGGGTAACATAAATGGCATTTTCCACTCTGTATCCACATAAATCCATGGCACTGAAAGCTGGTATGTCAAAGACCAAACAGATAATCTTGGAGAAACATGCTTGTATACTTGGATTGCTTATTTGTTGGCCTTGAAAAATATTCCACAACCTAGACAACACAACTCTCTGACTTTTAAATATTTGCTATGATGTCTTCCTTTTCGGTTATGTGTGCTTGTTTATTTTTATTCCTGAAGTATGCCTACCATTGCCTGAAGAAGAATCCTGAAAAATAGCTCCACTCTTTCTGGGTAACTAGACCAGGAAATTCTCAATTAGCAAAGCAGTGGTTGAAAATTGAAAAGAGCAAATCTGTAAAATTCCTCTTCAGATAGCTAAACTCAAGTCATAATATGTTTTATATGTCAGGGAATTGAAAAATTCCAGCGAGTTCATTCCCGCATCAGTGCTTTAAAGGGAAACTCACAGTAATGGAATAATAATTAGTACACAACATAGGGACCAATGCAGCCATACATACCCACACTATTGATAGAAGCCCTGTTTCCATTTTCATGTAATGATCAGACTGTCGCCTAATTATCATATCTAGTCTATATTTGTTGGTGCTCACACACTATATTGAGTGCTTGATTGACTAATGATTTACACTATACAATTGCTAAAGATCATGATAGTAGCAATTTAGAAGCATATCAGTGCAATTTGTTTGTTGTGCTGAATCAATCAAAATATTGTTCCCTGTTTCCCTTTAATGGTTTTACTAAAGCAATTTAAATATGCTACCATTAGCTATCCATCTTTGACACACTTTTCCTTTCTGAAGCTACAAAAGAATTTTAACCTCAGAGTGTGGGTAGAGATGAAACTGAGCCTAATACGCAGAAAGATGTTCTGATTTTTCAATAAGGCGTTTCTATTAACTTTGCTCTGCAGACAATTTTTATGTGATATTATTCTGCAATGAGAAGTGGCCTGATGAGTTCTAACAGGGTGTTTTGCTGGGCTAGACTTAGATGTTTCTAATCAGCAGAATTAGCAAATAAACTTTTACCCTCTATTAAATAGTTTTCTTCCTTGCCTTACTTAGGAACTAGGAAGAGTCTTCGGGGAACTGTGTTAAAAACACAGCGTGGGAAAGAAACTAATCAGTCTGAAAACTGAATTTAGAATTACTGCCTGTAATTAATGCCATCACAGAGAGAACACACTAAAGAAAAACTTTCAGGAAAAGTGGTATTTGTGACGAAGTGAAAGAAGAAAGGAAATGATTAGTAAAAGTAGTAGAAATTAGAAATGGATGGTGCTAACAAGGAGGGAAAAAAACCCAACTAAACAATGGGCCTGCTCTCAGAAGAACACACAGCACTCAAATGTGGAGAAGCCTCGTGTGGTCAGTGCAGAGAACAGGGGGAAGGTGTTGGTGAGTGAGACTCAAGAAACAGGTGGTGACCAGATCGTGCATAGCCTTGTTAAGAATTCCGGTCTATTCTAAGAGCGATGGAAGGCCACTAAAGGGGTTCTTTAAGCATGATCACATTTGCATTTAGATTACTCTGGCTTTTTGCAGGAAATGAACTAGAAGAGGCCAGTTAGCAAGCCACCCAAGTGATCCAGGTCACAGATAATGGTAGCTTGGATCAGGACAGGATGACACAGACGCAGACAAGTGGACAGACTAAAGGCACATGGAAGGTCGAATAGGAGGTTTGGCAATGGATATTATCAAGTAGAGATTTATGCAAAGCAAATGACTCACGGATATGTGTTATGATCTGAATATGAAATCTTCCTCCGTCGACTGAGAACTTGTCCTCAGATGGTGGCACTGTTTAGGGAGGTAATGGACCCCTTAAGAGGTGAAGCCTCCAAAGAGGAAATGGGTCCCTGGGGTGGGCCTTGCAGCTTCTAACCTAGCCTGCTTCCCATACCACTGAGATGTGAGCAAGCAGCTGGCACACATGCCCACTGCCATGGAGCCACCAGCCTTTATGTTTGCCCACCGTGAAGGACTTTATTCCCTCAAATGGGAATCAAAATAAACCTCTCCTCCCTGATGTTGTTTGTTGTCAAATATTTGGTCAGAGCAATGAGAAAAGATACTAACATACAGAGAATGTCTGTGCTAGTAACTGAGCTACATAAGTCTGGAAAGGAACCAATCTAAGAGGGAGTATGGATTTGTTTAGAGATGAAGTTAAATACCCTTAGGACCTCCAAGAGAAGGCGCTATGTAGCCAATATATAGGCTATTGATAGATCTATTATAGAGGACAGACTGACAAATGGATAGACAGGCAGACAGACAGACAGATAATCATGTCATGGGAGTAGAAATTGAGGTAGAAGACATTCATAAGGTTGTTTTTTTTTAAGCAAAAAATCTATAGAATGAGATGAGAAAAGGACTGGAACTCAGTCTTGTAGAACTCAATTATCAGGTAGAGGGAAATCTGTACAGAAAGGATTTGCACAAAGATAAACCAGGGAGCTAAAAGAAATATAAGAAAAGTGTGATGTTACAGAAAAAGGCAGACCAGTCAGTAGAGGAGAGGTTGTCAGGAAATCAAAGAGCACTGAGCAAATATGCATTACATTTGGTGGCCATTATCCCTGGCTGTGTTCCAGCCCAGTGGGGTCAGAGAGCAGCCCACAGCCCGTGGAAGGAGTGGGAAATGGGAGCATCGAGAACTCTGATAGAAAAGACTATGTCAAGTCATCAAGCCCTATGGGGATGTCTAAAAAATAATTAGGAGGGAGACTTTGTACAAGTGTCAAGCCAAGAACTAGGTGTTGATGTTAATTGTATCTGTACTAATCTCATACTGAAGCTTTATTAGTTTTTGATAAAGCCAATAAATCTTAAATAGTAACAAAATATGATAGGCCAGTCTTTGTCATCTTCAAAACTAGAGCACCAAGTTAAATGTTTGCTTGGTGGTGGCCAGTAAGTGGTTAATTCAGACCAACTAGAGTCTTTGGCTCTGAACTGCCTTCACCCTTCACCATTTGCCTTTGTGTGTGTGTGTGTGTGTGTGTGTGTGTGTGTGTGTGTACAACACACACACACACACACACACACACACACACACACGCACCAAGGTGTTTCGTCCTAGTTAATTTCAAAGAAGGTAAGAAAATGGCTTCTGTGCGAAGAGTGCCCAGGAGTGCCAGCAGGAATCATGGTATAATAAATGATAAAAAGAAACTGTGGGAAACCAGAGAGAAGGAGAGTTTTATGTGAAATCTGTGGCAGTCATTTGAATGTGTGGCTGCATAGACTCAGGCTTGAATCTTGAGTCTCCAGTGGGTGGAACCAGCCCTACTGGGGGTGGGGGGAGGATCTTGGAGTCCAACCCTCCAAGGTGTGTGGAGAGCAGTTGGGGCTTTAAGCCTGAAATAAACCCCTTCCTCCTATCAACTGCTTCAAGATAGATATCTGTCCTGTTGTCACATTGAAGTGGACTGCAACATCTGTTGATATGCCATTGTACCCAAAATTTAAAGAGACCCCTGGTCTATGGCCTGCCAGCTTATGACTTCGGTGGTAGGACTGTGAGCTGTATTAACTTCTAGGATGTCTCATAAGCATTTGCTCTCTGAAAGCCACTCTTTGGGCTTCTGAGCAATGGGAGTGGGACAGTCACCATCTCTAGACCTAGTATAGATGTCGTGGCCCCCACTCTCCTACAGGTCATTATTGAGTGGGGAGACAGATGACAGAACAGCCGCACATAAGGCAGAGGGACAAAGTGTTTAAGAGGAGGCAGACATTACAAACCTCCAGGAGGCAGAGGAATGAGCCAATAATTTTGGCTGAAGAAAGTACTGTCAGAGGTTTTACGAAGGTAGCATTTGTCCTGGGCTTTGCAGGATTCCAATGGGGACAGTGCTGAGTCAGAAAACAAATAGAACCTCAACAGTACCCCCAAATTTTTCTTTAAAATGCGTAATGTAACCTTTAGAATCAAAAGAAATGTACAACAGCCTGTAACTTTTCTAGATTATAAAGGCTTTGTTTTGATGTGTTAAAGGTACTGACAGAGATAGAGCCCCTCTACTATGCTTTATTAGAAAATGATATCACTAATAATTTGCTAATTATGGTAAATGATCATAATAACCAGGAACACATGCACTGATTAGACTTTGCCTTTAACTTTCAAATTTCACCTCTTGTTCTCATTCAAGGATGAGTTGTTTATTTTCATTGGTTTTTAATTTAGCACACAAGTAACAGTTTCATTATGGCATTTTTCATACATACTTTGTTCTCATTGGTTCTCCTCTCCAACTTCCCTAATTTAGCGAGAGTCTCCCAAGTTAGGGTGGGCAGTCCAGTGCCCAGGCCATTAGAGTTGTTTGCGGTCAGTGCACAGGGTTACCCAGGAGCTCGTCTCTTTTATATATATATATATTCATTTTCAAGCAGAGAGATACAGAGAGAGAGAGAGAGAGAGAGAGAGAGAGAGCCAGGGCCACCACCTGTGGCTTATGTGGGTACTGGGGAATTGAACCCCCGGCCTTAGGCACTGGAGGCAAGTGCCTTAACTGCTGAGCCATCTCTCCAGCCCTAGAGCTCTCGTACATTCTCCATACCTAATCCAGGTCTGTTATTTCGAGGTGTGTCTCAATCCTTTCCCATGAAGAGGCCAAGCATTCGTTGCAGTCAAAAGATGTTTTCTCCTGTCTTTGAGCAGTGTTTGCAAGGGCAGAAGGGGCAGACGAGCGCACATTCAGGCTGAGGACATCAGAACCTCTCCCACCAGTGACCTTGACACCCAGACCAAAGACACTGGCGCTGAAGGTCTCAACTGGGCCCTGAAATCTGAATGTCTAATGACAACATCAGATCATTCAGAAGCATGTAACTGTCTATGAACTTGACCGTGAGGACTGGCAGTAAGAATCACCTGTTTCCCAAATCATGCTACTCTCAGACCTTATTTTTTCATTATGAGCAGGTAGAGATGATGAAAACTTGGGGCTTGTCAGAAGAATGATGGGGCAGGGGTGGAGGCCTCCCAGGCAATGACTACCTTCTCTCCAAGGGAGGTGATTTCCATGTGTAACCACAGATGAGCAGATAGGATTTAAAAAGATGGCGCGACTACAGCAATAATGGCTCAGCAGATAAAGGACTCGCCATCCAAGTAGAAGCACCCAAGTTTGATCCTCAGACCACTACATATAAAAACCAAAAGCCAGGGTGGGCTTCTCTTGGGAGGCAGAAATAGGAGAATTTCTCAGAAGCTGGCCCTCAGCAATTAATTTTAAACTTTTATCTCATTGCCAGATTATAATGGTACACAAATTATTTTTTAATATTGTATTTATTTATGAGAGAGAGAGAGAGAGAGAGAGAGAGAAAATAGGTGCTGCTCCAGGGTCTTTCGCCACTGAAAACAAACTCCAGACACATGTGCCACCTTGTGCATCTGGCTTTAAATAGTCAATTTTATTAAACTGTATTTTATATGTTCAAAGTGCTAATGTCTTCAATGCAAATATTAAAAAATTTTTTAGCTTGCATTAGATTTTTTGGGTCAGGATAGAAGCATGGAAATTTTTTTTTTTTTTAGTTTAAGATTTTATTGTAAGGGGTGAGAAAGAGAGAAGGGGAGAGAAAAAGAGGGAATGAGAAAGCATGGGAGAACAGGTGCCTGAGAGGAGGAGAGAGAGGTAGAGGGGCAGAGAGGGGGTACACAGGAGGCATAAGCAAGAGGGCCCCAAAGAGCCAGAGGGAGAGAGGAAGCAAGGAGGGAGAAGGGAGAGAAAGGCGTGCATGAACCAGAACCAGGGAGCACACAAGCCAGAGAGAGGCCAGACAGAAGGTTTGATGGGAAGAGGAGAAAAGCAGGACTGCTCTTCTTGGAAGGAGAGGATGGGGGAGGGCAGGTGACTTTCCCTTTTCTCAGCCCAGAGGGATCCTCAGTTACCATAACTGAATCCAGAATCCCAGACCCAGGCCCCACATTGCCAGGTGGGAGGAGGGAGCAAGGAAGATGGGTAGAGAGCTCAGGACTCTTACAGATTGGTGTTTATTTCTATTTTATAGTTTAACAATAGCCTCCAAAAATAGTCATGATGTGAACCTCCCTCCCCATCTACTGAGAAAGTATCTTAGGAAAGGAAAAACTAAAAATAAGCTTTCAAAAGTATTGCTTGGTAGGATTTTAAACATGTGCCACTAAACTAGATTCAATCACCATCTCAGGCTTAGCACGACTTAATTGCTTCACGATTGTAGCATAGTACAATAGAAATGTATCTACACTAAAATGAGGAAAATAACCTTTTATTCTCAAAAGCTGAGCCAGAAGATAGGCCTTTCTCTGGTGATCACTAAACTGAGCTGTCCCTGGACAGACCACAATAAAATAATCATTCAAAGAGGGCCTGGGATATTTATGTACTCTTACTGGATCTTTTAGCATCTAATGATTCTCTCTCAATCTCCCTCTCTCTCTCTCTCTCTCTCTCTCTCTCTCTCTC
>PVHP010039051.1:0-16556 GCA_004024765.1 Zapus hudsonius | reverse complement strand
GTACCACAACTTTGATGTCCATTCGTCCAGTGATGGGCATTTGGGTTGATTCCAATTCTTAGCTATTATGAATTGAGCTGCTATAAACAGGATTGAGCAAATGTCTCTGTGCTTCGGTGAAGAATCTTGAGGGGAGATGCCCAGTAGAGGGATAGCTGGATCCGTTGCTAGCTCTATATACATTCTATTTCAGGAGCTCCACACTGCCTTCCACAGTGGTTGTACAAGTTTGTAATCCCACCAGCAGTGAATGAGGACTCCTTTCCTTCCACTCTCCCCCCACATCCTCACCAACATCTGTTGTCGTATTTTTTAAAGATTGCCATTCTGACTGGAGTAAGGTGGAATCTCATTGTAGTTTTGATTTGCATTTTCTTGATGCTTAAAGATGATGAACATTTTCTTAGATGAAAATAAGCCATTTGTGTTTCCTCCTCTGAATTCTCTGTTGAGATCAATGCCCCATTTTGTGAGTGGGCTGTTTGATTTTTTATTTTTTGAGTTCTTTGTAAGTTCCAGATATTGGACCTCTGTCTGTGTTATAGCTGACAAAGATTATCTCCCAGTCTGATGGTGGTCTATTGGCTCTGGGTATGATATGTTTGTCTGTGTAGAAGCTTTTTAGCTTGATGAGATCCCACTGGTTAAGTGATCGTTGCACTTCTTGGCTACTGCAGGTTTGTTCAGGAAGTTTTTCCCTACTCTTACCTTGTGAATAGTTCCTCCTATGTTTTCTTCTAGAGTTTTCAGAATTCCAGGTCATTTGTTGAGTTCTTTGATCCATTTGGAGTTGATTTTTGAGCATGGTGAGAGGAATGGGTCTAGTTTAATTTTCTTAAATATTTATCCAATTTTTCCAGCACCATTTGTTGAAGATGCTAGCTTTATGCCAGTGAATGTTGTTGTCAAAGATCAAGTAATTATAATTACTTGAACTAAGAGCAGAGTCTTCAATTCTGTTCCATTGATCTGTCTGTTTTTATTCCAGTACCTTACTGTTTTTGTTACTATGGCTTTGTAGTATATCTTTAGATCCAGAATGGTGATACCACCTGAGAGTTTTTTTTCTAAGGATAGATTTGGCTATCCCAGGCCTTTTGTCATTTCAAATAAATTTTGAGATTGGAATTGTCTTTTTAAAAAGTATTTATTAGAGAAAATGAAAGAGAGAGAGAGAGAGAAGGAAAGGTATGTCTGCATTAGGGCCTCTTGCCACTGTAAATGGACTCAGATGCATGCTTTATGTGGGTACTGGGGACTTGAACTCAGGCCATTAGGCTTTGCAAGCAAGCGCCTTTAACCACTGAGCAATCTCCCAGCCACAAGTCTGTCTTTTAAGACACAGAATGCACTTTAAAAAGTAGCCATTGTGCATTTGATGCTGGGACCTTGTCAGGTGACTATGGTACAAACAAAGAGAAAAAATTAGAGTAATCCTGTCATCATCACTTGCTTCAGGAATCGCTCTAACTTTAGACTCTGATGAACTAGTAGTCTTCGTCCCCCAAAATAGCTGGAGGAGAATGAGGAGACGCCTCTCAGGAACCCATAAACAGCCTCCCCTTATTGTATTAGTCCCTTTGTGCCAACAGAACACTGAGTGAAGAAAGGCACTAATGTCATGAGGAAACCAGCTGATCTGCAGAATGCCGTCGGGGTGAGTGAATTCAAAGCACGAGGGGTCATCCTGATATTTCTATGGCCAAAGATGGTGACTATAGGTGATGAGGCAACTGTAGTCTGACCAGAGCTCAGTAACCAGGAACTCCGACCTCCAGAGGAAATGTCCAGCTGTCCTTGAAAACCAGCAACCTCAGTGTGCCTGAGTGCTAGTCAAGGGTGAGGGACTTCCAGAGTGAGTGCTGACTCTAGGATCAATGGTCAGCACTTCCAATCTTGAAACCAATTGCAGCAATGCACCTATAGCCTCTCCCACAAACACTTTTTCTGTTTGTTATTGCATTTAAAAATTTTTCACTGTGTATATTCATTGTACACGATACTGTGTCATATAAGGACATTTTCATACAAGCATATACTGTATGTTGAGCATACCCCCCATTCTCTTCTCACCTCCTCTTTCTCCCCACTTTGTTGTTTCTTGAGACAAGGTCTCACTTTGTCATCTATGCTGGTCTGGTATTTGCTATATAGACCAGGCTGACCTTGTGCTTATAGTCATTCGCCCTGCCTCCTGAGTGCTGGGATTATAGGTGTGAGTCAGCATACAGGGCTCTTATCTTTACAGCAGTTGTGACCAGCAACCTAGAAAAATCAGTAGCAGAAGTGAGTGGACCTAACACAGGGTACCAGTGTCCTGCCCTTACTATATTCCAGGTCTCATGCTTCAGGGTAAGCTGCCACCCTCTGTCTGCCAGTTCCTACATCTCACTGCCGGAGTGCCTCCTCTGGCTGCCGGAGCCTGCTCTCGCCACAGCTAGCTTCCAGAGCACAAGCACCTGCCCCACCAGCAGTCCTTATCCCCCTCAGCGGGGCACCACCAGAGTTGTCAGAACATCACTGAGTTCCACACGGACTCCTGGTGTTTCCAGTGGATTCAGCTCTCATTGCTTACCAAGGAAATTTGTATGTTTGCACATGCTTTCTTGGCTCCTTCCCTTCTTTATCTCAGTTCCATTCCCCAAAAAGTACTTCTTGGCATGAAACAAACTATTTGCACTCAACTCCTTGGCTTAAAGTCTGCTTCTTGGGCAGTTCAAGCTGAAGTACATCACATCTCTCTTCCTTTCTGTCTGTTTTCTTTCCCTTCCAACCAGAACACACGGACATTTAGATAGACATAATGTTTTGCCCGTTGGGCTGGGCATGAAAACCCACAACAGCAAGAGTCCCCTGCACTGTGTGCAGGGCCCCCAGTTCCTGACCCCAGCCTCATTCTTCCTCCCTTACGCTCTTTCAGAGGATGGTCTTCTGCTTGTCAGTTGTCTGAGAAGAGGCTCTGCTATATGTATTAAGTAATATCTTCCTACCAACTGAGCCACACAGAAATGTTGGAAAGGATCCTGACGGTATCCAAGGCCGACGGGTGGAGGTGGTGAGGCAGTGAGTGTTGAAAGCGGTAGGCAGGAGCCTTGCCAGGAGCACACGGAGCCCAGGGCTGCTCTTCAGTCTTTGGTGGCTGATGGTCCAGGGACCCCAAGAGCTGATCTCGCTTTTTCCATAACCTTTCTAGCTCTTCTTCATTTTTCTTTTTTTTAAACTTTAAAAAATTATTTATTTGCAAGCAGAGAGGGAGAGAGAGAGAGAAGAGAGACAGTGAGTATACAACTCCAGAGTCATGCGACCCTTTGTGCATCTGGGGACTCAACCTCTGTTAGGCTTTTCAGGCAACTGCTAAGCCATCTCTCTAACCCTTCTCTCTTCATCTTGATAGCAAAGCTTTTCAAAAGAACCATCATTACTCCCTGCTTCTGACTTCTCTCAGAATCAGGCTTTTCTACCCATTACACCACCAAGAGTTTCCCTCAAGCCCAACAACAGCATCCCATGTTTAGGCTGTAGTGCATCCTGAAGTCCTGATTCTTTCTCCTGCTATTTCCCCAGTCTCAGTGAGTAGGAACTTAGTGCATGAGCTCAGGCCAAAACCCTTGGTGTTCCCCTGCTCCTTGCCGCATCCAGTCCATCAGCACCACAGACAGTGGTCTCTGCATCGAACCTCGCCTTCCCGTTTTCAACCTGAGAGCCTTATTTACCTTTCCAAAGGAAAAGCTTTAGGAGAGCTCAGGCTTAGCATGTGTGAGACCCTAAGTTTGATCCCCAGTAACGCGGATCACCTTGCTCTTTCCCTCCAGCTGATGGGCAAATGTTTGAATTCCCTCAAGAGATACCATCGCTTACTTCTTGGCTCAAGAAACTCCACTGGTCTCTGTTGTGTAAACAGAGCAAATCCAGAGTTCCAACCAGGAGGCACATAGCCTGCAGGATCGTCTCTCACCCCTTCCTTTTCCTTTCATCTCCCACTGCTCTCGACCTCTCTCCTCAGCTCCAACTCCCCTGGCTTTCAGAGTTCCTTAAATACACCAAGCTCTCTACCTGCCAATGCAAGACTTGCTGTCTCGCTGATGCAAATGTCAGCTTGTGCCTAACACCCTCCTGGAGTCCACTCTAGCCCACGAGCCCATGCCTCAGAATTTCTACACCCTTCATCGCTTTATTTTTCCCCACAGCATCTAACCCCTACTGGCATATCTTCTGGTTTATTGTCCATCTTCCCATCTGGCACACGAGTTCTAGGAAGGTAGAAATAGTTCATCCAATTTCCTCCTGTGGCACGTGGCCTGGCACTAGCCCTGTGAAAGGAATGAATGAGGCTGTGCTGAATGAAAATGGACAGTTTGAAATGTATCTGCACTTTCACGTGGTACTCGGGGACATAGTCAAGACATCATATGGCATTTAAACATATGAACTGGGATTCGAAAGGAGGCGTTTGTTGCTGTCTCCTTTCTGGCCTCTTTGTCAAGAGCCCAGTGCCCTTCTTCATGGCTTGTTTTCCACATTACCTTGATCAGATCCTCTAGAGACTCTGGTTTCTCCTTCTATAAAGCTCCTTCCAGCCTGATATCCTATGGTTTGTTTCTACCTGGGATGGCCGTGGCCTTGATGTTTGACCCTGGGGAACACGTGTCAGATAAGTAGTCCTGGCTGCCTCAGGAGCCTTCATCTTCACTTCCATTCCTTCACACAAAACCCAACAGCAGTTCCTGGGACTGCCTTCCTCATTGATAAAATGTCCCATAACTTCTCAATGAGCCTGCACACTGTCACTGCAGTGATAATGGGCTATATCTGGCCAGTCTGGAATCCTGCCCATGTTCCAGACATTACTATGGCTATCAGTTATCTACTGAGCATGAATAACCAGAGGCGGAAAAAGCCCAAGGCGCCATGCTGGTGAAAAGTGGAAGTGATTAATTTCTGTGCCTGCGCTGGTCTCCTAAGTGATAGGAAGAAATGCATGTTGACAGCTGCCTTGGAGTTCACACCACACGGTCAGACTCTGCAGGAAGCAGATTACTTCAGAGCTCTCCAGCTGTTGACAGCTTGTGCTTTCTGATAAAGTTGTCAGAAAAAAAATGACAAAGGACAGTCCCAGGAAGACGGGAGTTTCCTATCTGTGTGGGCACTCTGGTGACGGGTATGTGGTGGATGAGGCTGTATACGCCCGGAGAGGAGGTCACATCAGTCCCAATTGTCACAACACAGCACTGCCTTTTTTTTTTTTTTTTGCTTGAGACTCAAAGGTCAGTGCTAATCTGCTAGGACAACAGGTTACAGGAAATAGTGAAACTAATGAGAGATGATTGGAATAGGTGAGCTAAACTCCAGGAGAGCAAAGGTACAGGTGTAGGAAGGGGCCAAATCCAAAGATAACTAGGAAGCCAGAGACATTCAGAGAGGTGAAAGAAATCACAGAGAAGATGAGATAAAGCAAAAACAAATCAAGAACAACTAAGGTTTGAGGACAGTAGTACCAAAAGGTTCTTTTTGATAAGCCTGAAAAGGTTATATCTCGTTCCTTGGCCTGGCTTTTAAAAATGACCAGAAAAATTGAGTTGTGATGATATATTCCTGAAAGCTCAGCTTGGGAGGTGGAGGCAGGAGGACACAGAGTTCAAGGACAGTAAATGCTTACAGCCATGTTTTCCTGCCTAAATGGAAAAGTGATTACGCTTGCAACTTCAAATGCCCACTTAATGTACCATCTTTGAGACACTTGGTTTTACCTTTAGCCACTTCGGAATCACTTTTGGGGCATTTTTTAGTCGTAAGGCAGTGCTTTTTAATCTTTAATTTCAATTTAGCCGAAGCAATGAGCTGCCAGACCCACGAGGGCTTCCACATCACCCTAACTCTGTGGCGGATATAATCAAACAGCTCTGCCATTGTGCAGGAAGCAATACGAGCTACATGGCTGTACAAGGACTGTAGAAACCTGTTCTGCTGACAGTTCCATCTCCCCTCTCCCACTGAATTGCAGTAGTTTTCAGCCAGGTTAGAAAGAGCAGTAAAAGCTCTCTGCTCCATGATCCCCACCCTCTCTGTGGCTCCAGCCTGGCTGGTCCTGGCATCCATCTGCGATGATCAAGGTCTCTATTTCTACCCTGAGCATGTCACAGGAGAGAGCTTGACCTGGGTGGGGTGAGATGAGGAAACTGGGTGCCTTCCCAGTCTCTCATGAGTCAGGTGTTCATGGTCTCATTCTTTTGTTCTAGAGAATTCCTGGAACATCACCCATTTTCTGTTATCAATGCAAAAACACCTCCCATGCCAAATGCTATCCTTTGGGGTCATGTCAGAGGATCCTATAGGCAACCTTCTCAGGATGGGAAAGAGGGTCTGGAGGCCGTATACAGGGAGTGTACAGAACTCTCTGCATGCTCTCTGAAGCAATGGTGGGAAGTTTGAATTTGACTTTAAGAGCAATTAATGCAGAAACAGGTTATGATCTAATACTCACATGTAAAACACATTTCTGTCAGTAACATAGCTGAGAACGGGGAGGGGGGAGGACTGAGAGGCTAATGGAGATGCTACTGAAGTATCATCACTCACATATTTGTCTCCTCAAGTATCTATTGTACTCTGTGGGCAAGAAGCAACAGAAACAGGGTCCCTTGACCTCCAGGAGCTTGTTCCATAGGCTGAGGTAGAGAAGGACAATAACAAAGTGCGTAAACAAACCACAAGTGATAAAGTCAGACAGGGTGCTATGAGAATGCAAAACCAGGGAGAGAGGTGATGGTCACTTCAGAGGTTGTCAGGACAACCTGTCTGTGGAAATGAAGCTGAAACCTAAATAGTGTGAATGTGTGAGTCATGTGAAAGGTGAAGGGGGGATGAGGCTCCTGCGCTGCCCAAGGGAAACTGCAAGAGCAAAGGACTGGAGCAGGAACGGTGTGGGTGTGGCTGATGAGCGGAGTCCCAAACAGGGTTGGAGAGGGCCAGGGGCCAGGCCTGGCAGGTCCTTCATGTCCACTCTGAGAAGCTGAGTTCAAGTTTACACTGAGGGGAGAGAACCCATGTAAGCGTTTCGAGAAGGAAGGCCACTGGCAAATCCAGAAGCCAACCAACTACATCCCATGGGCCATATCCAGTCCGCCCTATTTCTATGAATAAAGTTATATTGGAACAGCCATTCACATATTATCTATGGCTGCTTTGATACCACAACAGCGTTGTTGAGCACTTATGACAAAGACCACCTGTCCCACAAAGCCACAACTGTTTTCTCTTTCTGATCCTTTACAAGAAAGCTTGCTGGTTCCAAGGTCCATTCCAGCTGCTGTGTGGGCTTCACCATGTTGTAGAGCTACCAGACCACTGCAGGACAAGACATGAGTTCTGCCCTTGGCATTAGTCCCTTTGGGAGCGTTTTCTGTTTCAGAGAAAAAGAGGTCTGCTTGGCCCAGCAGGCTCATTTCTCTGGGTGCATTCTCCCTGCCCCGTGTGCGCTAGCCAGTTGGGCAGACTCTGCTTTGCCTGGTAAACTTGGCAAGAGGAGCTCATTGCTGCTTGCAGAGCCCCCACCCAAACCATAACTGCCTGTCTTTTGTCGGCAGCACCTTGTCACCAATTTGGGGCTTCGGAGACAGCGGAGGCCAAGCAGCTGTTTCTCATTACCTGCTTGTCCCATTCAGCTGCCAAGAATGCCCACACCACTCCCACCAGGGAGCAAGAGACACTGTGAGAATGGGATCTCATTTCTAATTCACAGGGCAGATTGGTTTTGTTTTGTTTCTTAAGAAAAACATTAAATAAGTAAAATAGTTGAACACTGTGTTAGAAAACTAACCCAAACATCTGGAGTTTTGTGCTGTGGGAGCATATTTTCATTCCTTTGGTTCTAACTGATACTCATAGAATAATTGAATTTGTCTATTTTTTTAGGAGGAAACCACTCATGTTATGTAAAGAAATGGTGAGGGTGAGGGCAGGGGCACGAAGACTTGGGCTGAGCTCTCCCCTTGTAGTTCACCATAGTTGAAAATCAGAGTGTACTTCCAATTTACTCCCATAGTATTTCTTGGGAAGTGACTCAGAAGCAGTCCCTGCTGAGAGCTAGGGAACCTGGTGAACATACACAATGTCCTCGCCATCTGAAGGCTCACAATGCTAGCAACACACACCACTGTAACACCAGGAAACGATAACAAAAGCACATATGAAAGCCTTTCTTGCTCACAACACCCCTCTGACGTAGGTATCGTCACCTCAGCTTTAACCTGGGATATGACGCTTAGGCAGAACTGAGATTTGAAAACATATCGTTTGTCTTCAGAGCCTTTCCTTGCTCCTCAGACAACAAAACTCAAACCAGTCACTGCAAGTCCCAGGTATGTAGGTGCAGCCCCAGGGAAGGTGGGGACAGTGAGTGGTGCGCCAAGGGTGATGTGTAGATGGAGGCTGACAGAGGATTTGTGGAGCCAGACCCTTCAATGACACAAAGAAGTCCCTCTCCATGGCTTAGCTCACTCTCCCTCGTCTGACTTCAGTATCAAGCAGATCCTTCTTCTTTATAGGTTCAACAAAAGATAGCATCTCTTCCAGGGAGTTTCAGCACAAATCTCAGGATTAACTCCTATTGGCTTTGTGTGAGTTAATGACCATTTCCGAGCCATGCAGCCATGTGTCTCCATCGGATAAACTCAGTGAGCCCCGTGAACTAAGAATAGTCGGCTCCTGAAGTTGTGGTTTGTGCCCCAAAGGCTCCTGTGTTGGAAGCTTGGTCCTCAGTGTAGCAATGTGAAGGGCGGTGAGACTTGCAAGAGATGAGGCCTGGTGGGAAATGTATAGAACATTAAGGGACTCTCGCGGTTCTCGTGATCCTAGTTAGACCTTATGAAAGGGTCATTTCAGAAGAGAAATCCCAGTCCCTCAACGCGCTCTGGCTTCCTACCTGACCGTGTCATCGCTTCTCTTTCATAAGCCAAAATGCCAACATACAGATGTGACCTAGACAAAGGGACCCTCACCAGAGGCTTAGCTTCCAAAACTTAGGCCTCCAGAACTGTGAGCTTAATAAATCTATTTTCCATGTAAAGTTAAGTTGTGACAACAGAAAATGTAATATCATGTGTATGCACACACACACACACACACACGACTCACCCCTATCTCCTAAGTTTATGTAATGTAACTCCTCTTAAAACTGCAAGGAAACTGGGCTCTTTAGGGTCTGTGGCTGGGAAGCCATGGCATCTTGGAAGGAGGGAGGATTTGAACCTCAATGAGCTTGGCTAATCACTTACTGTATGACCTTGGGTAAATACCCTCCTTTAAAACATATCTGTGAACAGGGCATTATAGGACCTTCCTTGTTGCCTACAAGAAAGATTAACCCTGTCTCTACAGTGCCTGGTCCAGGAAAGGAAGCCTGGCGTCTCCAGGAAAGGACTAGTGTAAGAAGGCCTGTGGGCAAGAAATCAATGGAGGTGAGATGTGGTGGGTGGCCAGTGACTCAACCAAGATGACGGCCCCGAGACAGGCCAGGGCTGGCTGCACATGCGTGCCAGAGGCTGGCACTGAGCTTCTGGGATAGGGTCCACTTGGACAAGGCGCTGTTTGTAAAGATCTCCAGCTTCTCCTCCAGCCAGCTCCCCAGAAAGCAGCATTGGGTTCCCAGAAAGAGCTGGCTCTGGGCCTGATGGAACTTCTGCCAGCAGAGGAGATTTAGAGACCAGCCTTGGCTGCTCCGGGGGCTGCATTAGATACAGTGGAGTGGGAGGAAGGCACCCAGGGGATTCTTCAGGGGTGGTAGGCATGTGGAAACATGATGTTTGGATCTGACCCCATCCACCACCAGCCATGTGATCTTGGGCCGGATCTTGCTTTGTCATCTCTAAAATGGGTACTATGAATCATATCTGTATCAAAAGTTTGTTGTAAGGAGTAGACATGTTGAGCCAGCTGAGGAGCCAGGAACAGCCTATAATTCTAGCACTTGGGAGGTAGAAGCAGGAGGATCTGGAGCCCAAGGTTGTCCTTGGCGACATAGCAAGTTCATGACTATTGTGGGTTATGTGAGACCCTGCATGAAACCAATAACAACCAACTAAAAACTAGATAAGTCAGTATATCAGGTAAACCACTGTTACAAGTTAAAAAAATAGTTATCAGATGTGGTGCTCAGAAGCCATAGATTGTTATTGGAAAATTTTCAGTGCAGTGCCAGGAGTGGAATACTTCCAGTGAGATGTTGGCCAGAGAAGCTCCTGATGCCCCCCAAACATTACAGGTTATTGTCGAGGCTCTTGGTTGCCCACCAGAACTAGATGGTAAGACCCTATTGATGAAGACTCCCCAAGCTTGGGTTGCAGGTCACTGAGAAGTCAAGTTGGAGCTGAGATGGAAACCTCCTCCCTGTTAAATAGCTAGTCTGGGGGAGGGTCTGGAAGCAGCCCCCTTTTGGATACCAGAGATAGACATTTCCTGTGCCAACTGGTGTCAGGATGCTACATCTATGAAGCCTGGAGAGAAAAGTCATAATGGTGTTAACCAGCAGTGGGCCAAATGCACCAACTGGTGCAATGGTAGCAGGTCTATTATGGAGGAACCCAACTGCTCTTTGATTAGACTTGACGCCTGCTCTGTAGGAGGGAATTTCAGCCTGGCAATGAAAACCCATTAACTTGGGAGGTCGTAAGCCCTATGAGGGAACCCACTACTGTTGTCTGGGTAAATGGATATATTATGTCCACCAAACTATCCTCTAAATACTTATGTTTATTGATATATATTCCTCTCACTTTTTGTTAGAGACAATTGAACGTGTACAGGATGGTATGTGGAGACTACATGAAAGCACTGTGCCACATTCTTTTTGTTTTGTTTTTATTTCTTTGCATATAATTTTAAAATATCTTTATTATGAATAAGTATATACATATGAGCAAATCTTGTGAAGGTGCCCCGTTTCCCTCCTCTCTGTCCCCTACCCACTGGGGTCCCTCCTTGGTGCACATACTGCATCTGTCCATAGGGTAGGGGGTTATGAACTTCACCAGAGGTAGACAGTTTTTTTTCTTCCCCCTTTGTGTGCTGTTGTTGAGGGGGGCAATGTCTCTGGTTATTCTCCCTCACCGTGACTCTTACAATCTTTCCACCCCCTTCCGCTCAGTTCCATGAATCATGGTGAGTGAGTTTTAAGTTGAGGGTAGATGCCCAGTAGAGAGATAGCTGGGTCCATTGGTAGCTCTATATCCATCCTATTCAGGAGCCTCCACACTGCTTTCCATAGTGGTTGTACAAGTTTGCAATCCCACCAGCAGTGAATGAGGGTTCCTTTTCCCCTGCATCCTCACCAGCATCTATTGTCACTGGATTTTTTAATGGTTGCCATTCTGACTAGAGTGAGGTGGAATCTCATTGTCGTTTTGATTTGCATTTCCCTGATGATTAGTGATGTTGAACATATTCTTAAATGAGAGTAGGCCATTTGTATTTCCTCTTCTGAGAATTCCCTTTTGAGACAGGGTGTCACTAAATAGTTCAGGATGGTCTCAAACTTACCATGTAGTCCAGGCTGGACTGGAACTTGCAATCTCCCTGTTTCAGCCTCCTGAGTGCTGGTATTGCAAGCATATACCACGACTGATCAATCTACGCCATTCTACATAAAATACTTGGGCACGTGCAGATTTCAGTGTCTAGGAGGGATCTGGAAGCAACTCCCTTCAGATACCAGAGGCAGCTGTGCCTTGTGCCTACTGGTGTGAAAAGCCAACATCAGAGAGGACAAGGCCCCACTGGGGTCATGTGTCCCAATCCCATGGAGCTTCTGGTCTTCTCCCAGGTCCTTGTACGATCTTCATGTGGTTGATATCCAGATACACTGGTTTCCTAGAATGAATTAGGAAACTGCTTCTTTGTGATGATCCGTTTTATGTGTCATATTGGCTAAGCTGTAGCCCTGCTACTCAACAAATCAGGTGTAGTGGCACATGCTATAACCCCAGCACGCGGGAGGTTGAGGCAGGAGGATCGTGACTTTGAAGCCAGCCTGGATTACATAGAGAGATCCTGTTAAAAAAAAAAAAAAACAGAAACAACAATAAAGAAACAGGTGTTTCTGGGAGGGTAATTTGTAAATGTGACAAATATCCATAACCCACTGGCTTTAAGTAAAGGTGACAGTCCTAGATGTTCCAGTTGGTTCTACAGCAATCTCTGGAAAGCCTTCGGAGCAGAACAAGGACTTGCCCAACTTGAAGCAGTTCTGCTATAGACTGCAGCTTTCGCCATGCCCTAAACCCCAGTCACCTGTCCACCTGCCTGTAGACTTCAGCCTTGCCTAGCCTGCTCCCACAAGTATGTAAGCCAGTTCTTGGCAATAAACTCATAATGCCTATAAGCATACATCTCTCCATCCCTCTGATTCTGGTTCTGTGTTTGAACCTTGATTGCGAGACCCTGCTACCAGAAGTGGTTCTAAAGGAAAACAATCTTAAGAAAGAGTTTCCTGATCTGATCTGGTCTGGGGTTTCTGAAACTTTTCCTTAATATTATATTTAAAGGAATAACTATTTCAAGTGGTAAAGAGGATGCTGGTATTCCATGGTGTGGTGTGGCAATAGATACACGCAAAAGATTGCAATTTCATGAAGTAAAGAAGAGTATGTCTGAAGCACAAGAGACTCGTTGGGGCATCCCTCAGCACGACCCTCTCCTGCGGCTAAAGTCAATGGAAAACTGCAACAGCCCTAATAAGATGTTGTTGCTGATGCCTTATGCCTTTCAGGGTTGAAGGTCTGGGTCACCCCACCAGTTAAAGAACCATGATCAGTTGAGGTGTTTGCTGAGGGCAGGGATATATATGACATGCGTAGTGTAAGAAGTTAGTTATAAATCCAAGTACAATTGCAGTTGCAGAATTGAGGATTATAAATAGTTCTGAGTATAGTCATACTTTCAAAATATTTTATTTACTTACTTGAGAGAGTGAGCATGGGCATGCCAGGGCCTCTTAATTTTGCAAATGAAGTCCAGAAGCATGTGTCACTTTGTGCATCTGGTTTAACACAGATATTGGAGAATCAACCTGGGGCTGATAAAGGTGCAAGAAAGCAGCACCTTTGACCACCGAGCAATCTCCCCAGCCCTGAGTACAGTCATACTTCACACAGCAACAGGAATACATCCTGAGAAGTCTGTTAGGCATTTGTTGATAGTGTGTGAATACCATAGAGCGTAGTCACACAAACCTGTAGTGTAGCCTACTACACTCCTAGAGTGTCCATCTATAGCAATCCCCTGTTGCTCCTAGGACAGGATGAATGAAATAACATGAGATTGAATCAAGCACAAGGAAAAACTGTTATCAAAAATTGCTCCACACAATAGTCTGTTGTGGGTGAAACAGTAGATGGTTTAGAGTTGACTTAGATGAGTAAAAGGAGCAGAGTCTGAAATAACAATAAATGGTACAGTATAGTTCTATGGTTTGGACCATGAATGTCCCACACAGGTCCATGCATTAAAGGTGTGGTCCCCAGGATGGCATAGTGGGAAGTGATGGAATCTTTGAGACATAGGGTCTTGTGGGAGATTCCAGATCATTGAGTTATGTTCTTGAAGGACATTGTAGGGCTCCAGCGCCATCTTCTTTCTCCACTGCTTCCTGTAAGATGGGCGATTTTGTTTGGGCACACACTCCCACCATGATGGTTGCCTCACAACAGACCAAAAGCAACGGGACCAATTGATAGGCTGGAACCTCAAAAACTTTCAGAAAATATATTCCTTTTTGGACATCTTGCTGATCCCAGGAATGCCAGACCAGGGGCAAGGTTGTATAGTTTAAAAAAACAACTCTTTTGTAAAAGATGTTTTCTCAGTTCAGAGCAGTTGTCTCAGCCAGGCGTGGTAGCACTTGGAAGGTTGAGGCCAGAGGATCAAGATTCAAGATCGTTCTCAGCTACAATAGATAATGAGGCCAGTCTAGGCTACGTTGAGACCTTGTGTCAAGCCACGTGTGGTGGTGGATGCCTTTAATGCCAGCACTCAGGAAGCTAAGATAGGGGAGCACTGTGAATTCAAGGCCAGTGATTTTTTTTCCCCGCAAATTTAATTTCCTTAGTTATAGAATGAATTCCAGGTCAGCCTGGGCTAGTGTGAGACCCTGCCTCAAAACAATAGTGGTCTCTCTTTGTACTTTGCCGTATAATCTTTTGCACAGGAAAGAGGAAGGCAAGCCACTCTCATTGGGCTTGAGAACAAACAAGAAAATGGTTTTTATACTATGAGAATCACAAATGCCTCATTTCCAAGCATCTTTCCCACCCAAAATAGAGATTCAAGATACTCCATAAAAATTTGGAAAAAAAATAAAAATGAGTAGCCCTTTGGAAAAGTGCTGAGTCCTAGAGATATGAGTGTCTATGGGGTGGGAGGAGTTCTAATAGGAAAGCTGCATGCATGCAGCCTGCGCAGGAGTGAAGGTGTCCGCTTGCGTGTCTGATGTGGGAACTGATTAGCACTTTTCCAGGATCCACTGTACAGGGGCTTGTATTAGTGATGAGACATTTCCTAACTTTATGACAATCTGATTGATGAATTTATGAGGGCAATTACTGACATATATGACCAGAAAACACGTATTCAGTTTGAAGGCTCTGGAAATCATTCCACTTTGGGGTTCTTAAGAAAAAAATGTCAAGGAAAATATTGTGCCTTTGACAAAGACAGTGGCTGCAGAGCCCAAAGAGTCATTAGCGAACCAGTATCAGAACTTGAAACCTTAATCCTTGGAGGAAAGACGTGGTTCTTGGAATTGCAAATCTTACAGTTTTGTCTATGATAGAAGCACAAAAGCAAATCTGGATGTTTGACAAGAATGGCTTAAGAGGCTAAAAGACGGGGTGCTGAGAAAGATTGGGACTCGCTTACTCACCCAACCTTAGAGTGCCTTAATACTTCTTTTTAAAAAAAAATATTTATTGTTAATAAATAGATACACTTATGAACAAGTCTTGTGTTGGCACCCCCATTCCCCTCCTTCCTACCCCCCAGTCCACTGAGGACCCTCCTCAATGGGTCTGCTGGAATGCTTCATGGGATGGAAGGCTATGAATTGTGCAAGCAGTAGCCAGGTTTTTTTTTGAGGGAGGCTATGTCTCTGGTTATCCCCCCGACCATGGCTCTTACAATCTTTCTGCTCGCTCTTCTGCAAAATTTCCTGAGCCATGGGGGTGAGTTTTAAGTCTGCTTTACTGTCGAGCACTTTAGAGTCTCTGGGTTTCTGCTCTGGGCTATTTTGAGTCTCCTCAGTGTCTGTCTCCCTTACTCTTTCATAGGTTGTCTGACTTACTGGGGAAGCAGCACTCCTGCTCATCTCTGCACTCTATGGTTTCATTTGGGCCCTAGATGATGTGCGAGGGGTGGTCCAGCTCCTGCCTGGGAGTCAGCCATCATCTCAGGTCTTGTTGGTGGAATTGGGTTGTCCACAGTTCTTGCTGCCTTCTGAAAATTATAAACAGAATCTCCAACTGAGAATGTGATCAGTATAAATTAAACGGGACAAACATTGTTAATTTGGCGAGATTTAATGGGTGTAGCCTCTCTGTAGACCCCTGGCTAGTGGAGGCTTCCCCTTGGTCTCCATACGAATTTGCCTTGGAACCCAGTTCTCGCTAAGGGTTTCTCGCCATTGAGCAGATCATTTAGCCAATCAGAGAGCCGTAGATTACCCACCTAGGTTAAGTGCTGCTATCGCACAGGTGAGTACTTCTTGCCTTGCTGAGCTCATTGTTGTATAGCCGAGTCCCCTGATTTCTCCGAATATCATCGGCCAACTTCCCCTGGCAGCTTGGGTAGTGCCTTCCAGCACTATACAGGCTAATCATTTGGGAGCTGGCTTCCTTTCCAGATCCAGTGGGATCTCTCGGTGTTGTGTGGCAGCAGCCTGTGGTGTCTTCAGCAATATGTCTTAACACTTCTAAAGAGGCGGTAAATACACTTAATCCTCCAGCTCTGATTGGAGCTTCAGGTACTTGGGAGCTGCAGCGGTGCTGACAAGTCAAGTGCAAGATTAAGGCAGCCCAAGAGAGGCTTTACCCACACTTGCTAAAATTCAGGAAGTTTCTATTAGCTCTGCTAACTAAAGTTACAGAATACCTACATGCTAATAAAACGGCTTTCACACACCCAGAACTGGAAGACAAGGCCAAATGGATTAAAGAAAATGGACGGCAAAGAGAATATGATCCCCTGCTGCTGGATGTGTGGGCTGGCCAGAGGCTGCGTCAAAACCATCTTGAATAACAGAAAAGAAGCACCAACCAGGGATGCCCTTTTCAGATGAAAAGAAACAATGTTCTCAGAGTTGCTGTGTTGTCTGTGTTTTATCCTTCCCACCATTTGACTCCACTCATTTTCTCCATAAATCTCCATATTTGTTGGAGGTATATGTGTTTACTATTAATGCCCATCATACCCTGGAATCAAATAGCCATTCTCTCTCTCTCCCTCTCTCCTCTCCTCTCCTCTCCTCTCTTCTCCTCTCTCTCTCTCTCTCTCTCTCTCTCTCTCTCTCTCTC
>PVHP010039050.1:0-16564 GCA_004024765.1 Zapus hudsonius | reverse complement strand
GCTTTCAGACTGCTCAATTATTCACAGACTTAAACATTCTCCCCCGCTATTCATGACCCCTCTTGCCAGTTGACGGCCACTATTTACACTTTAGGTTATAGTATGCTCGTGAGGATTTTATGTTTTTGAACCTAATTTGGATTGGCCTCCTGCTTAAGCCATTCCCCTCCCCCCTTCCCTTACCCCTCATTCCTAACATCTCACTTCTTTCTATAAGTCTGCATAAAGAAAACAGTTATCCTGAATAAGGACCGCATATGAGGGATAGTATGTGGCATTCAAATCTCTGTTCTTTTGGGAGTGTTCACTTAGTAAGATCTGCTCAAAGTCAGACCATTTTTTCCTAAATTTTGATGTGTCATTTTTCCTTTCAGCTGAGTAGAGTTCCATCGTATAAATAAACCACAGTTTTGTTGTCCATTCCTCCATGGATGGGCATTTGTGATGGTTAAATTATGATGTCAACTTGACCTTTCAAGTAATCTAGGGTGGGTCTCTGAGGATGTTCACTGGAAGGCAGCCTCTCAGTAGGGGGCAGGATGTAAGGAAGCTCATGAGAGCTAGAAATAAACATCCTTTCCTGTGTGGGCAGTGCAAGAAGGAAATTCCAGAGACTCAGGAAGCCATTAAGTCTGGGATAGAATTGCAAGATTCCACCCTAGGGCTATATAAAGGTGAAAGAATTCTCTCCTTGCCCACCTGCCTGTTTCCTGTTCTGTGTGTGGTGTAGGTGATAGGTTTTTCGCTCTGCTAGGACCTGTGAAAGAGGACCAGCCTCTTTCACTTTTATGGGACTTCCCCTGGATCTGTACTTTGAATAAATCATTTCCTCCCATAAACTGTGCTTGGTTTGGAGATTCATCCCAGCAGCGTGTGGCTGACTGTGACAGAGTCCATGGGATGGTGAGTCCCACATTCAGTACTATCTTCCCCCTCCATTCAGTCCTCTCTGAAAATGTCCTCATACACACACCCAGAATTGGGACTCACTAATGCCTAGGTGTTTCTTAATCCAGTCAAGTTAGCACGGAATATTAACCTTCACAGACCTCCTGTTCACACTACATCTGTCCTGGAGCATAGCTATAGAAGTCTACCTGACCCTTTGTACAGCCACTTGTTGAGTCAGTTATTTAAAAAGTATTACTGGAGATAATTGATAGCTGGCTTGCTGATGAATACTGAGGAAAGAGTGGTGAATAAGAGAGCATCTTCCCTATAGCCTGTAGCCAGTGGAAGATGCTTGGGTTGCCGATATTCATTTATCTACCCTTTAGTCAACAAAAGGGCCACCCCAGTGAGCTTTAGAAGTTAGGTGAAAGCTGCTCTAAATGACATTTAACTCTTCCCTGTTGGAAGAGCAGAAACGACTTAAGTGCAGAACAATGCATGTGTATGAAGTGGAATTTGATGCGTTTTCATCAAGAACCAAGGAATACTAGTGTGGTGCTTAGCCTGTAGGCTGAAGGCACAGACCAATGGCAGTCCGCAGAGGGCATTATGGGTCTTGTTCAGAAGTTGAGATTCTAAGTTTAACTCAAAAAGAAGTCACACCTTTTATAAGAATAACTTTTATTTGATAAGACTAACTGAGCTGGTAGGAGCAGAGTAGCTATCAGGGAACAAGCAAGAGATGTGGATAATCTCAATACGGACAGGGAGATGGGGAATAGAAGAGCAAGAAATTTAGGAGGTCAAATCAAGAACACTTGATGTGTTTGGGTGTGGGAATGAGAAAAAGTTTTATTCTCTTTCCTCTCTCTCTCTCCTTCCTTTTTCCCTTCCTCCCTCCCTTCCTCCCTTCCATACCTCCTCTCTCTTTTCTTTTTCCTTCTCCAGGGTTTCACTATATAACCCAAGTTGGCCTTGAACTTACTCTGGAGCCCTAGCTGATCTCAAACTAGCAGAATTTCCATTGCTGTGGCCTCCTGAGTGGCGGGATTCAAGTCATGAGCCACCATGCATGACTTTATCCCTGTGTTTCTGGTGCCATCACTATTGAGACATCAGGTAGCTGTTCCTAAAACCGCACAGGTGGAATCTCTAAGGAGGGGAGAGATCAAGAAGATAAAATCAGCAAGTCCTTTCTGTTCACTCCTAGAAAATATTTCACACAAAAAAAAGAAATTAAAATGACTCAAATAATAATAAAAAACCTTCCTAGTGGCCATAATGTATTATTAAGAGGTCTTTTTTGTTGTTCTTATTGTTTGTGTTTTTCTGACTAATTCTGATGTGTTTTAAATGCTGATCTCTACCCTTTTCACACAAAGGGACATTTATTCAGACCATTTTTTCATGTTGAGCCATTGGCATGGAAAATCCTGATTCAAAACACAGCTAGTCCTTGCCCTGTTCTACCAAAACCACAGCATGATTGCTGAGTAAGGTATGGGGCTTTTCCAATCCCTCTTTCATTAAAGCCCTCAAAGTCTGAAATGAAAAGAACACAATTTTGTAACTTCCTTTTCAGTCATTTGAAATAAAAAAGTTCACGGATAATGACAGTTGGCAACCCAACTATAATTATTATAACCATTTAAAATTTTTTATTGTTGACACTTTCATACATGTATGTAATATATTTTGATCTTATCACCCCAATTGACCTCTTATAATCTGCCCCACACTGAACCATTTTTTTAACCTTCCTACTTTCATGATTCTTTTTGGCCTACTATGTTAAATTAAGATTACTTACATGAGCATGCATAGGAGTGTATTTACTATATAGCATGGAGAAATCACTGGTGGCTACAAAACTGAAGAACACAGCTCCCATTCCCACACTACTTATTAACTGCTATTAGCTCCTTAGGGTTGGGAGGGCCCCATAGGCCCTATCCCCATACATGACAGAATGTTGACTGTTCCCTGATGTAGATAGTCACAGCAGCTGTGTGTTTATGAGTGCAATGGCCACACCATGTCCAGGTGACAGTTTCCTCCATTTCATGAAATACATTGTTTCACTAATGTTATTTTTAATGACTTTAGAGACTTATTTTCTAAACTTTATTTGTTTTAATGCTCAGATGAGAATTTTTACTCTTTCCTAAACATTTATTGATAACCACTGTACATGTAAACAATATATCATGAACATTATCCCCTTCTACCATCATCCTCCCTTTTCCTCTTCTCTGATCAGCCCTGCATTGAATCCCTTCATCTTTCCAACTAGTCTGTATCCTATTTTGATGTCATCATTTGTCCCTCCTCTTATGTGAGCTCATGATGACCACAGCCACATTGTGTTTGGAAGACTGTATTGAAAAACACTCCACTCCTTCTGTTGCCTCTTACCTTCTTTTAATTCCTCCTCTTCATCTTCCTTCTCCTTCTTCTTTTTGTCAAGGTAGTGTCTCCCTGTAGCTCAGGCTGACTTGGAATTTACTGTGTCTTCTTAGGCTGGCCTTGAACTCATGGAAATCTTCCTACCTCTTCCTCCCAAGGGCTGGGATTAAAGGCATGCACTACCATGCCTGGTTTGGCTCTTTCATTCTTTCTACCACCTATTCCACAATAGTCCCTGAGCTGTGAAGAGCATAATAGAGATGTCTCACTTATTGCTGAACACTCCACTGACTTCTTCTCAGCACTTCGGTGAGTTCTGAGTCACTGCAGTGGTCACTGCCTTCTGAAAAGAGATGCTTCCCTAACCAAAAGTAAGAGTGACATTCATATATGCCTCGTTCCAGCTCGACTAGCAAGAAAGGACACGACCATGAGTTCTTCTCTATAGCAGTTTATTCAGGAAACCTTGAGTTACAAATACTTTCTTTTTCTCTTCTCTTTGTCTCTTCTCCTATCCTCAGGATGTGCAGGAATTTTTAAGTCATACTACAACCTATCAGCACAACAGACGTATATATTCATAATTGGTCCACATACACGGAAGCATGCCTGGCATTAAGCCATTTCCATACAAGGAGTTGTTTTTCCACTGGACAGTCTCCTCCGTGGGGGTGGTGAGCATAAACCAGCGCCATCTTGTCAGCAGGCTCTAAACAAAGGAGAGGACTGCAGGGCGTTCCGTAGGTGAGAGTGACAGTACCTGGGCCCCAGGAAATGGGGCCAGGCCGCACCGCCCCCTTACCTCACAGGAACGGCTCACTACAGTTCCCCCTTTTTTGTTTTAAGAGCAATTGCATCAAAGGGCTGCCAGCAAATTTTCCCATCTGGACTTGGAATCGTGTCTGTCTTAGGTTGCCCATGACTGATTACATTCTTACCTGTCATTGGCATTCTGACCTCCAGACGTCAGAACACTGTCTTAGGTTGATATGTAACCTCATGGGACTTACCCGTCTCTGACTACTGATTCAGCATAGTGCCACAGATAAGGGAAAAAATCTCATTCTTTCATAACATCACTGCTTTATGGCAGCTAGCCAAACATGTGGAGATTGTCCTGCTTCTATGGCTGAAAAGCCTTGGATAACCATGGCTGCATTCTGTTTCTGTGACCTTTGCATTTTGCAAATACACCATAAGAAAACCAAGGACATAATCATTAGAATAGCTGCTAAGGCTAAGTTCAAGTGTATCAATTGTTATAAAAAGTCTTGGAAATAACTGAGCATCATAGCGTATTGGCATCGGTCTCGGGAAAACTGACAAGATTCCCCATCATTGCTCCGGTGTCACTGGCAGGATCAGCATCATCAGCAGGAGCGTCGTCTTTGGTCTGTGGCTCTTCATTCTTCATCCGTCGTACCAGCCTCTCCTGCACCCACACTGGATCTTGTTGATTCTGTGGAAAGACACAAACAGATCCTCGTGCCCATGCCAGCATGGGGTCAGGTCCATTCCATAGACCTGTTAAGATATCTTTCCATTTTACCATGCCTTTGTGCTTATTGTATGGCTCATAATGCCATTCTGCAGCAGTATGTCCATCAGCATCCAAATTTAAAATATTGATAGAAAATAGAGCCAATGATACTCTTTCCTTTGGGGTATGATTATAGCCTATTCCCCCTTTTTGCTTTAGAAGAATTTCTTTTAAGGTGCAATGGGCACGTTCCACAATGCCTTGCCCTTGTGGATTATATGGCAACCCATGCACAAGCTGTACATCCATTTGTTTGCAAAAAGAATTAAATTTATTTCCAGTGTATGCTGGACCATTATCAGTTTTCAATTGTTTTGGTTTTCCCCAGGCCACCCTAGCTTCTAAACAGTGATTGATTACATTACCAGCCTTTTCACCAGCTGGGGGGGTAGCAAAGATGACTCCTGAGCAGGTGTCTACTGACACGTGAACATACTTTAACTTACCAAATTCTGATATATGGGTAACATCTATTTGCCAAATGTGCTGTGGGAGCAACCCTCTAGGGTTGATTCCAAGAGAGACAGGATGTTGATAAATAACACACTGAGGGCATTGTAACAGTACTTCCCGTGCATCAGCTCTGGACAAGTTAAACTTCTTTTGAAGGGCTTTAGAATTCACATGAAAAGATCCATGAAAAGCTTTTGCCAGTTCTATGGAAGAAACCTGGAAAATGTATTGCTGGCGAGTGCAGTGATCTACCAGATCATTACCTTCACTCAATGGACCACGGAGTCCAGTATGCGCTCTAATGTGTAACAGAAAAAAGGGAACTTTTCTTTGCCATAACAATTGTTGCAGGCTATTGAATAAAGCACTAACAGTACTAGACGGCTTTGTAGGTCCTGTGACCTCCAGAGTTTTAAGAGCATTAACCACATAAGAAGAGTCAGAAATCAAATTAAAAGCATAAGGACAGGCTTTAAAAACTTCTATAAATATTTGCAATTCCGTGACCTGAGGAGATCCAGGAGAAAATTGATGAGTCACTGGGTCTCCTGATTGAATAAGATAAGCTCCTACACCTTTCTTTGAGCCATCTGTAAAAATATTTGGAGCTCCTTTTATAGGTTGAGAAGCTGTAACTTTAGGAAATATAACAGGATGTTCCTTAAAGAAAGTTAATAAAGGGTGTTTAGGGTAATGATTATCCAATTCCCCAGGGAATGTGCAATGCAAGATGGTCCAATCATCAACTGCTGCACATAAGGTTTGTACCTGAACATTAGAATAAGGGATGATCACTGATGCAGGAATTATGCCAAAAAACTGAATGCTTTGTTGGATCCCAAGTAAGGCAAGACTATTTTAAAGTCCAAAATCTGGTGTTCTCTCTGATTATTGGCATCTAAGAACACAGGACATGTTATCACCCATTCCTCAGAGACTGCCTTCCACACTTCAAGGTTAAAAGTATTGCTCACTGGCTGGGAGGTCTTTTCATGATAAGACGGAGGTGAAGGAGCCGTGGGCTGCAGCATGGTATATTTATCTCTATTTACCCGCCCACATTCACAGCATTCTGTTTTAGTTTTCTTAGTCTTTTTTCTTTCCTTCTTTCTTATCCCAGTCTGACTTAATAATTCTACAAGTGACTGCATTTCCCCTTCTGAACTAGAATCACACTCAGACTCCACTATCTGCAGCTGTGAATAAAGCCTTTTTTTCTCAGCTTTCTCCTTTGTTCTAATCTTTTGCAAGCCCATAAATCTTTTTTCCTGCCACAATTCTAAAGCTGCTTGACCATTAGAAACGGCTTGATAACATCTCTGATCGTCCAGGCAGCTCCTAATTAGCTTCCATACAGGTCTCACCCCTCCCCTGAGGGTGCCCTGCTCCGAGGCAAAATTTAATCTTTTCCTAGCTTGTCCGAAGCAGCTAGTGTGAGGCTGTCTGAGACAGCGAACCATGGAGCCACTGTATCACATTCGTCTAGAAAAGCTTTTAGGGATTGTTTCCTTATTTTCAGGTCTTTTGACAATAACAGCTCGTTAAGAGCCAGAAAAATTGGGTGCGAGTGAGAAGCGCCCATCTAAAAAATTATTAGTTTCACTTTCGTTTCGTAGTTTGTGCTGCAGACACAAACTACACCTGCTCCTTCTTTATCTACAGATAGGAGCAAATATTCCTCCCCACTTTTATCGCAGATTCCCTGATTCCCCCGCTTTTGTCGCGGATCCCCTATTCCCCCGGGGACTTACCAGTGCACTGCCCTGAGATTACTGAGAGTTCTGAACCGTCCTTTAGAGATTCCCCATACGGGCCACCAACTGCCACATCCCAGCTCAACCAGCAAGAAAGGACACGACCATGAGTTCTTCTCTACAGCAGTTTATTCAGGAAACCTTGAGTTACAAATACTTTCTTTGTCTCTTCTCTTTGTCTCTTCTCTCCTCAGGATGTGCAGGAATTTTTAAGTCATACTACAACCTATCAGCATAACACACGTACATATTCATAATTGGTCCACATACACAGAAGCATGCCAGGCATTAAGCCATTTCCATACAAGGAGTTGTTTTTCCACTGGACAGTCTCCTCCATGGGAGTGGTGAGCATAAACCAGCACCATCTTGTCAGCAGGCTCTAAACAAAGGAGAGGACTGCGGGGCATTCCGTAGGTGGGAGTGACAGTACCTGAGCCCCGGGAAATGGGGCTGGGCCGCACTGCCCCCTTACCTCACAGGAACGGCTCACTACACATATATGCACAGAGACATAAGTATTTGAAGGCATGTTGGTGGGTATAATATATCCATTTAGTCAGACAACAGTACTGGTCCTCCTTCCAGAGCCTATGGCCTCTCTAGCTGTAGGCTTTTGATTAGGTTTTCAGTACCAGGCTGGAATTTCCTCATGTCTAGTGGGTCTCCAATTAAATCAGAGAGCAGTTGGTTTCCCTCATAACAGACATGCCACCATTGCACCAGTTGGTTTGGTCTGGCTGTTCAGCCATAAAGCTTACAGGGTCTACTGCTAGTTAATACCATTGATGAATTCTCTCCTCAAATAGGCTGCATAGCTCTTTCTAGCATGCTAACAGCTAGTCAACAGGGCTTGCTTCTCAGCTCCATCTTGATTTCTCAATGTCCTACAAACTAAGCATGTGGTGTCTTCAGCAAAAGATCTAGGTTACCATCTAGCTCTGTTGGACTACCAAAAGCCTTGGCAATAGCCTGTAATGTTTGGGTGGCATCAGCCCCCCATCCCTCAACAACTCGCTGGAATTTTCTTGTAACAATCTATGGCTTCTGGGCACAGCATTATCTATCCTCACAAGGTATAAACTCTTTTTAAAACATATGTATTATTTAGCTAGTGAAGAAGCACGTTTGTCTATGTCTTATTCTTTTTTTTTGAATATTTTATTTATTCATTTTCAAACAGAGAGAGAGAGAGAGAGAGAGAGAGAGAGAGAGAGAGAGAGAGAGAGAGAGAGAACCAGGGCCACCACCTTGTGGGTCTGGCTTATGTGGGTACTGGGGAATTGAACCCGGAGCCTTAGGCACTGGAGGCAAGTACCTTAACTGCTGAGCAATCTCTCCAGCCCTCTATGTCTTATTCTTAACATGTGTATTATTGATTAACCTCCCTCCCACCCACTCCTCCCCTCCACCCCCTTCCCTGATTCCACTTACACCATTTAAGCCTCAGTATTCTGCCCTTTAACTTCCATATCTATTATACTCTAAACTTAAGCCATCCCCTCTCCTTCTATATCCATCGTGGTCCCTTTCTAGCTTTCTGGCTTCGATTACTGATTTATTCCAACTTACATACAGATAGAAACATTTGAACCTAGGATTCACATATGAGAGAGAACATGGTGGTATCTGCTTTTCTGAGCCTGGGTTACCTCATTCATGGATGTCATGACCATGTCAAATTGATATAAGATCACAATTTCTGTATTTATCTCATCACAAAACAATAACATCCAATTCATAGATCAACACTCTTCTAGCTCATTGCACTCCAAAAATGTATGTGCACACAAATACAAAGATAAGGGTATTATGGAATTATTTCATATAACAAAAGGCTTGAAGTGATCTAAATGTACAACCAAAAAGATAAGCAAAGTATCTTATGGTGAATTTGTATAAGGAAATATTATAGAAAAAGTAAGCACTTGGGGAAATATGAAGGTAAAAGGACAAAATACAGACCAGTGTTATAAAGTTTGACCTTTCGTAGTAAAAGAAGAATTGAAGGCCCAGATGTGTGCTGAAGGTCTGGCAGAGACCACTAGCAGTCAACTAAATCTCTTTCCCTTTTCTTCCAGTTATTGCTGTTTTTCTTTTTTTCCTGGGCATATGTCCCAGAAGACTTTGCAGTTAAGTAGTGTCAATGAGGCCTTTTCCCAAGGGAAGGCAGGCAAAAAACTGTGTTACTGGTGAGTGTGAGCCTCATGAGTCTGATTGGTGTCATCTCTCTTGTTTTTCTGTCCTGTTATCACAAGTTGGAACCCAAATGTATTGGTAACTCAATGTGGACCATGAGGATGATGCCAGTTCCCTAAGGGACAGCAATAACAAGAACACATAACAGGAGATCTTGGATATCCAGTCAGAGCAGAGCTACCTTGTTGATTTAAACTAGTCTCACTGGGACAATGTTGGCACAGAGAAACACACTTATGTATTTGTTTTAGCAATTGAGTCTTTACACTTAGAGTACAGAAAGAATACAGGAATCTTTAATAGTGTTTGTCTCTAAGAAGCAAATATGTTCCATAAAAAGATTTATGATTAATTGTGCACCCCTGTGTAAAAAATTTGAATTACTAAAATCATATGTTAGTATGAAAATATGTTCATTTTAAATAATAACAAAAAGCAGAACAATGTGGACTTCCTTATTGACAAATCATGGGTTTGAGTTTCCCATACCATGATCTTTAATGGGGAACAAATGAGTTTCAGAGGCATCTTCATCAAGCACTGAATTCATCATCTTCACCTTATGATGCTATTTGCTATGGAAAAAGTACAACTCTGTGACTTCATGAACTTTTATTTCTGTCACCAGGCTACTTCCAAAGTTCAGAGGCTTCATGTAGACACTTGATTACCAATTACAATAGTTACTTTTCTCATCTATCTGAGAAAAAAACCTTAATTTAAGGAAGGAAAGGATCAATCTTGGCTTGCAGTTTGAGAGCATATAGTCCTTGGTGGGGAAGGCATGGTGGTGGTCATGCTTTATGACTTTGGCAGCAGGAGCATGATGCTGACATCATGTTGGAAGTTAGGAAGCAGAGCTCAAACTGGAAACTGGCCAGGCTATCAGTCAGAAACCTCTCCACTACAGCACTATGCCTGCCCTCTAGGTTCCATGCCCAAGAAATTCTACACCCTCCAAAACGATGTGGCCAGTGGAGGGGCAACTATTTAAACACATTCCACATTAAAATTGTAACACTAATGGTACTAAACTAAAAAAAATTCATTTTCATTTTACCAAATCCATTAGAAAAAATATATATAGATAGCTAAGTTGGTAAAGTGCTTGTCTTACAAGAATGAGGACTTCTGTTTGATCCCCATTACCATGTAAGTACCAGACATGGCAGTGCCTGAAATCCTAACACTGGGGAGGGAGAGACAGGAGGATCTGTGGTGCTGACTTGCTGAGCAGTCTAGACTAAATGGTGAACTCTAGGCTAATGAGAGAGCCTGACTCAAAAAGGGGTGAAAGACATTACTGAGGATAACACCCAAAGTTTCTTCTGGCCTCCAAACATATGCATATTGGCATACATACCTGCCCATACACATACTGCCATGCACATACACACATGCATATACACACATAACAAGACTATTAGAGACCATAAGAAAACCCTTGTACCACATAGCAAACTAATGTAGTATCAAAAAGAAACTTATAGACTGAATGCTTATGTCCCCTTTATTTACTATATTGGAAATCTACCCAATGTGATCATTAGTAGGAAGTAAAATTTGGGGAAGTAACTAGGTCATGAGGCTACAACCTTCATGATTGGGTTAGTATTACTATACAACGTATCCCAGACAGCTCTCACATCCTGTTTATACCATGGGAGGCACAAGGTGAAGTTAGCAGTCTGCAATGAAAAAAAGGACCCTAACCAGAACTCAGCCATGATGACACCCCAATCTCAGAATTGTAACCTGCCAAACTAATAGAAATAATTTTTGATTGTCTGTAAATCACCACATATGGTACTTGGTTATAGCAGGCAAAACTGACTGAGATAAGAGATAGAATCTAACTGCTCCCTATCATAATTGTTAGTGTTCAATAGAATGAGCTTGTGTTCTAGATATTTATTCCCATGCTTCAACCTTAATGATTTCCTACATATGCATGTTCACCAAATGGGTTTAATGTGACAAAATTAATTGTCCTTGGCTAACTTGTGCTGATTTCTACTTTGTCCACATTAAGTAATGATATGACACACTATTTTGGTCAGTTTCTTAGAAACACATATTTAAAGATACCTCATCCCACATGGTTAATGAAGAGGCTGTACTTAGAGAATAATGGTGCTTTGGAGCTTTTCTGTTGTTGTTCATTTTAATTCTGAAGGGATTTGATGTTTTTATATCTGGAACATTTTCAGTTGTTCTCAGGTAAATTTCCCAAGGTGATTCATACTGATACTGGGGAGTGATTAAAAGAACAAAGATGAGAGGAAAGGTAATGAAAGGTGCCAAACATGGTCTATTTGAGAGAATTACAAGGTGCCTACAGACACCCGAATTTTTAATCTCCTGAGTCTGAAATCAAGATATAATCAAAATCTCTAGTTATCTTTATATTAAAGTTGAATTCCCTTTGATTTTTACAAAAGGTTTTTAAAAAGATACATCAAACACAACCAGTGAGGATTACATCCTTTTTAATATTCTTCCTCCATTTCCCTACTATGTAGTTACCATACATTTGTCGTGTACAATGAAGACATTTTAGTCATTCATTTGAAGATTTCCAGCAGTGGGAATTAATGAATACTCCAAAAGCTTTCAGTGTAGATACATGCTTTCACAAATAATAAGAAATAAAAGGTACTTAAAACTATCCATTTTAGTCTTTACGTGGCATTTAAACCTTAAAAGTCAAATACTATAGTCAATATTGGTAAAAGCTATTGGAAAAGAAAGATTAATGCAATCATCATGGCATTATATAACACATACCCATTAATATATCAACAATCTAAACAGCAACTTCATATCAGGACCACTAGTTATAGTACAAATTATTAGGTATTAAAATGTAAGTATCAAATAAAAGGTAAGTATGGTAAGCTGACTACTAAGATGAGCCACAATGACCTCCTTGTCCTGGAATTGACAATCTATGACCAAGAAGGCAGACTTTCCCTGGATCATAGTCCAAAGAAATGGTTGATGACTGACTGGGAAAATCATTTATCTTGGTCATAGACTAGTTTCCCTGAGCCCAAGTATTCATGGACCTACTACCTTGGTCTTTAACAGCTTTCCCTGGACTGAGATGTTTGTTTGCCAGTGCTGGTTGGATCTGTGGCTGATGTTTAACAAATAGAGTATGACCACAGTGATGAAATATTTTGTCCTGATTAGAACACAAAAAATATGGCTTAGTCTTCTTGCTAACAAGCTCTTGGTCTTGTTGGCTTTCATGAAGCGAACTTCCTTTTGAGAAAGGTCCACATAAAAGGGAGCTGAGGATGATATTTTAGTCAGTTTTCTCATTGTTGCAGCAAATAACTCAATCAAAAGAAGCTTTTGGGGGAATGAGTTTGTTTTGGTTTATAGACTTGAGGGGAAGCTCCATCAATGCAGGGAAAATGAATGCATAGGCAAATGGGGAACAGCACTGTTTCTGGGTTTCCCATTTGGCAAACAGCAGCAGGAAGGTGTGCCAAAAACTGGCAAGGGGAAGCTGGCTATAATCCCATAAACCTGTCCCCAACAAAGTTCCATTACCAAAACTGCCATCAGCTGGGGATCAAGCATTCAGAACACATTAAGTTTTTTGGGGAAACAAACCACTACAATTCACCCCTGGCCCTCATAAAATGAAAACCATCCATGATGTAAAATGCAATGCATTCAGCTCAACTCCAAAAGTCCCCAGTTTTGATCAATCCCGATGATACTCAAATATCTTTTAACTGAGCCATAATTTTAGAAAAAAAAGCAAAAACTCATAATGGCACAGAACATTCATGCTGCAAAGATAGCACTGGGCAGAATGAAGACAGATTGAAACAATACAAGATTTAAACAGGGAGAACATCAAACTCTAACTCCAAGTCCAATATTTCTCTCTGGAGTTACAATTTTGCCATTCCAGTCAGGCTACTCAGAGTCCTGGAAAAATCCACTGGATGCTGACAGTTCTCCTTGGCAGCCATTCCACAGTCCTGGCATTTCCAATGAGTCTCCACTGCGACCCTTGGTTCATCCTAATGGCACCATTGGGTTTCTACACAGGTAATCCAACAGGCCTGCTTAACACTGCCAATGGCCATTTCCAGAGAAACAAAACCGTGTTGCAAATCCAATGACCCTCTTTCTTGCATCTGTTACACTCCATAGTACCAGGTGGGCTACCAATTTTCTAATCAAGGGGGAACAATGCCAACTTTAAAGCACAGGAAAACTGCAACATTCAGTTCCCTTATTTCAAAACAGTCTGCATTCTTCCTGCTGTCCCATTGCAGATTACCTGGCCCAATCTCAATGGTTGTCATCTCTCAAACAATTGCAGCTGAACAATCAGCAGTTTGGGCCCAAAGATTTCATTTCTTTCTGTGCCATTTCCCTCAGCTCACAGCAGACTATTTTTACACAAAGCAACTCTGCATAATCTCAGGACACAGGCAGGTCAAATGCAGCAAGCCTCTTACACAAACTGATTCTGGCATGGTCCTGACAATGTTCTTTCTTACCCTCATAAGCCAAACCCCACAGTCCATAGTCCTTACTGCATTCAGGTCTTTCCAACTCTGACCAGAATGCTCCATCAAGCTGTACTTTCAGCACTGCAAGGTGTCTCTTAGAACAAGGTTTCAAATCCGTCCATATTCCTCTGCAAATCAGTTCCAAAAGGCCAAAGAATCAGGATTCTAGCAGTAACAACTAATCCCACTCTCTCATACCAAAACTGTTGTAGTCAACCTTCTCATTGTTGCGACAAAGAACCCAAACAAAAGCAGCTCTTTGGAGGGATGAGTTTATTTTAACTTACAGACTCAAGGGGAAACTCCATGATAGCAGGGAAAATGATGGCATGAGCAGAGGGTGGATATCACCTCCTCCACAGCACTGCAAACAGCTGCAGGAAGGTGTGACAAATGCTGGCAAGGGGAAGTCAGCTATAATCCCATAAGTAAACCCCCAACAACACAGCTCCAAGAAAGTTCCAAATCCAAAACTGCCATCAGCTGGGGATCAAGCACTCAGAAGGTATTAAGTTTATTGGGGGGGGGCACCTGAATCAAACCACTACAAATGACCACAAGGGTGTGAGCTGTGACATTGGTCTAAATGCCAGAAAATTGGGAGTAGATCAGAGCCCTGGAATGAATCGGTGGGTGACCTTGCCATGGAGGACCCAGTTTAGTTGCACCTGACCTCTTGACCTCTAGGGATTGTGATGTCACCACCATGGGTCATGTGAAGCAATTAAGCTTTGGGTTGGAGTGATTTGATACATAACAATGCATCACTAATTGAGTAGCGTAATTGCTTTGTTTTTTTTTATGGTGCTGAATTATACCTCCTAATATTAGTATTGCCTAATGGAATCAAAATACAAATTGTTATACCGGGAATCATTTTCAGTTAAGACCACGTTTTTCAGACTTTGCCAAAACAAGCCTTCTGCTTTGGGGTTGTCAGGCCACTGGAGGATGGAGCTCTTGCAGAGTCTCCTCCGAAGTCTCAGGTACTGTGAGTGTTGTAACACAGGCTCCAGCAGGATGAAGACAATCACATCCATGTTCTCATCCATTAGCCTCTGCAAGGCCAAGTAGAAAGCTGTCTTAAAGTTCCAGCTTTGTGCAAATTTTTTGGTTAAAACAAATATTGTTTTCTTGCTCTGGTTGATACTCTGCATGAGTTTTCAATAATAGCTAATCCTGGGTCCCAATATCTCTCCTCTAAGCAAAGTAGAACATTTTTGTCTTCACTCTCTTCAAGGTGGTAACGTAGCTCATTTATTACCCAGTCAGTAACAGAAGCATCTTTTGTGTCATAAGAAATATAAGCATCATAGAAAGTTTGGGATGTGGAAAGAGACATGTAGCCTCTTACCTTAGCGAAGCACATGTGATAGATAAACCAAACATCCCAGTAAAACAAATGGTGTGTTAGAGCTGTCAATATAACCATGGTGGTGATCAAAAATGTGAAGGAAAATAGGATTGCTGCAATGGTGTCTGAAACACAAGTTGTAAGCTCTAGGTTCATGATACTCTTCCCTTTTTGTTCCCCAGGACTGGAACACATGACATCTATCAATCTAAGAATTGTGATGTTCACATTTTCATCCATCCATACTCGAAAATCTCCAATGTCACAGGTACAATCAAAAGGGTTCCCTCCTAGAGCCAAAGTAGCTAACTTTGTAGTGGTCCTTGTTAGGAGTGAGGATTTATTAATCCCTTTAATCAGATTAAAACTTAAGTCAAGGTATTCTAGACTGTTGGCTTCCGAAAGGAAGCCAACGGGCAGGTGGGAAATCTTGTTGTGGCTCAGCAGCAGGATCTGCAGAAATGTAAATTGAGATAGGCGATTGGTCAAAAAATGGAGCTTGTTTCCATGTAAGTCAAGCAACTGGAGATAAGGGAGATGCTGGAGTGATGACCAGTTAAAGAAATACAACATATTATCATTTATATATAGTTCCGTGAGACTCTGGGGCAAGTTAAGGAATGCTTCATTTGGGATATGTTGAAGATTATTGTAAGCTAAGTCGAGGCGTGTCAGATTCGTGAGATACTTAAAAATTGACCAATATCTGTTATCATCTGCATTCCACAAAAGGTCAAGGCGATTTCCACGGAAAACTAATTCTTTCAGAGATATGCTTTTGAGTTCATTCTGATCTGTTAAAGTATAGATACTGTTGTAGCTCAGGTTTAAAACCTTGAGCTGTGTTACATTCTGAATAAATCCTAGGCGATGTGTCACCCCTGCTATGCTGAAATAGTAGTGTGCGTTGTGGCTGAGATCCAGAACTTCCAAGTTGTGCAACTCATTGAAAGCATTGTTATCATCAAAGTCTAGTCTGTTGCCAGTTAAGTCTAAGTATCTGACCTGAGGCACAGCTGAAAATTTCGTTCCATGCAACACTTGACCATTGCCATTGAATGACAGATTTAAGCAGGCAATGTCATGAAAACCTTGAAATTATTTTTTTCCAATAAAGAAAATGCTATTTAAACTTAAATCCAAGGCTTTGCCATAATGAGTACACTGTGACTTTACTAGAGGTGTGGTGCTATGATAAAAATTCGAATGTGGGTCAAACTTGGTATCTGTCATGGTTTGATCCAGGTGTCCCCCACAAACAATTGAATGTGTTCTGATAGATCGATCCTCAGCTGATGGCAGTTTGGGTTTTACAACCTCGATGAAGCTGTGTTGTTGGGGGCAGGCTTATGGGGTTATAAGCCAGCTTCCCCTTGCCAGTGTTTGGCACACCTTCCTGCCGCTGTTTCCAGTGCTGTGGCAGAGG
>PVHP010039049.1:0-16376 GCA_004024765.1 Zapus hudsonius | reverse complement strand
CTGCACCAATGCTTACGATGATTACTGCGAATCAAAAGTAAGTGAATTTTACGATATCAAAGGGAAGCATGTGTCGTTTGTCCTGAGTCTTCTGGGAGCACCTGGGTTTCCAGTCTAAGCCTGTCTCATCCTATGAAACGGAGCTGTTATAGCATTCCTGATGGCTCTGGCTTACCTAGCAGTGACAGAATTTTTAGAAGCAATGAACAAGAAAACTACAAAGTAAAGGTCGCTGTCCTTCATCCCAGTTAGTGTGCAACACTCAGAGAACCTGGAATCTTGCCAAAGTTCTCCATTGTAGGAAAACGGTCATAAAATTCTGGCTTTTGCTCCAAGTGTCACAAAACTCAGTTGTCATGTTCTGCACAGATTTTAGTGCCTACACTTGTCCCCTCAGGGTTGGGGAGGGAGCAACTCCAGAGTGGAACACAGAAGCCCCAGACTTCTTAGGAACCTGATCACATAGGAAGAGGACTGGGGAGATGGCTCCTTGGTGAAGTGCTTGCCTCACAGCATGAGGCCCTGAGCTTGGGCTCCTGGTCCCCAATAAGATGCCTTTTGTAATCCCAGTGCTGGGGAGGTGGAGTCAGGGAATCTCTGCAGCTCACCGGCTAGCTAGTCTAGCAGAATCAACCCAGCTAGATACCTGGTCTCTGAAAGTAAGGTAGAGAGCTACCGAGGAAGACACCTTTGTACTCACCATTTTGTTGCTGGGATAAAGTACCTGACCCAAAACAGCTGATAGGGGAAAGTTGTTGATTTTGGCTTAGTCTCCATGGGAAGTTTCATGATGGAAGGGAAAAGATGGTTGAGAAGAGGCTGGACATCACCTCCTTGACAACATCAGGTGGAACCTGCAGTAGGAGAGTAAGCTGAACTCCAGCAAGGGGAAGCTAGTCACAGCTCTGCTAAACCCTCCCCAGTAAACACCTCCTCCGGCAAGGCTCCTGCTCACATCAACTGGGGGTCAAGCATTCATAACACATGTGTCTATTGGGACATCTGAGTCAAACCACCACCACACTCGATGCCAACCTCTGGACTCCATAAGCATGAGTACTTTCTCTCTCTCTCTCTCTCTCTCTCTCTCTCTCTCTCTCTCTCTCTCTCTCTCTCTCTCTCTCTCCATCAACAACAACAGAAGATAACATAGGTAGGTACCTCAGAGCCAGAATCCCACTTCTGGAGTTTCATCCTGACGATGTCTTCCAGCAATGTAAAAATCAATATACACAAAGGTACTGTTTGCTGTAGGACAGTTTCCTCACAGGACAGGCAGAGCACACTCAGGATGGCAGTCAGGGCACAGAGAAGCTGCTTGTGGATTAATGTGGAGAGAGTTCCAGGCTCTGTGGCTTAGTGTGAAAAGCATAAATCAGAGGCTCATCTACACCAGGCTTTCTTTCATGTAAAATAGAGGGAAGCGGACAGGGAAAAAAATCAATTAGGCGGTGCTCACACAGTCCTTGTCTGGGAAGAGTGGGTTCTCAATGGGATCTCAGGTGGGCTGCACCAGCCTGTCTGGTTCTGCTCACCTTGAGTGTCTTTTTAAATTTTATTTGCCATCAGAGAGAGACAGAGAGAAGAGAGAAGAGAATGAGCTCTCCAGGGCTGCTAGTCACTGCAAACGAATTCCAGATACATGCATCATGTTGTGTGTCTAGCTTTACACGTGTACCAGGTCATTAGGCTTTACAGGCAAATGCTTTAACTGCTTAGCTATCTCTCCAGCCCAAGAGTGATTTTGAAGACATGGGTACTATACTGAAGCATGACCTTGAGGATATGAGTCCAGTGGGTGTCTCTGTTATTCAGGTTAGAGTAGATCTGGCTATTCTGTCAGGTTTGAGGCATCCTGTTTGCATTTGATGATGAGGTGAGGAATAAAATGGGTGCTTTGGACCTGAATGGAGGCTGGAACACATCTGCCTGTTGTAAGTAAGGCCCTCACTTACCGATGGCTCCATTTATTACAATGTCCTCCTCCGTGATCTGTGTACTCAGCAGATGCCACACTTCTAGTGATCTGTGGTTCAGTCCTCAGGCCTGGACCTCGGGCTGCAGCTTCCAGCCAGCCACAGCTCCTGGGGAAGTTACCGAAACTGCTGTGTGTGCTAAGTGGATAAGCGAGGATGCTTGTTAGGGTTGCTGAGTTCAATTTTAACTTACAGTAGGTTTATTGAAACATAAGGCCATCACAAATTGATGTATATCTGTACTCTCAAACGGGCTGATGGCAATGACTAAAAACTGAAAATTAATGAAAACATCTCTGGCCCAGCCTGCTATCTGACAGAGGGAGAGCTCGCTCCTCTTGCCGCATGAACAAGTACTCTACCTCCCTTGGCTCTGTAGCCCTTTGCCAACAATGCCTCCTATTTCCTAGCCCCAGAGTCACGCCCATCTTTACTGATACATCAGCACAGTAATGGATCCACCGAGATTTTGCTTGTGAATTGCACACTGATTGTGCAAGGCACGGTGGAGCTCATCATACCAGGCATGTAAGCAGCCAGATCCCTAAGTGGGGGAGTCTTATTCATCATCCCCACTCCGTCAGCCCTTCACTTCATGCCTCAGGCCTGGCTTTCTCTAAGGCTCCACTTTCCATGTTCTGGAAGCCATGGTTAGGCTCTGTTCTAGGAACTGAGCAGAAATGACTCAAGTACAGAAAGGTCAGCAGCCAAAAGGCTACATTTACTATTTTCTTTCTTCCCCTAAAATTATCTCAGATGGACGAACATGCTGTTTAAACCCATTGAGGGGTAGAGGGCTTAGAAACAGGGTGCAGGGAAGGTGGGGGAGCCAGAGCACAGGTAAGCTCCCGCTTCTGTCATACAGACAAAGCAAGGACATCGGGAGGCGATGCAGTTGATTAAGTTGCTGCCAACCAAAGTCACCTTGGCTTGTCTGCCCACCAAGGCCAGCCTCCAGGCAAGCAATAAAGCCAGCGTCTTTGCCGGGCCCAGTTCAGATCTGCAGCTACGAAGGTGATGAATGACAGCACTCAGGGACAAGGGAGGCCACCAGAGGGACAGAGCAGAGTCAGTTTTCTCAGAGGCACAGGGGCATTCTTGGGAAGTCTTGGACTTGAAGCCCTGGTGAGCTTCTCCATGGTAGTGGACACAGTGCCCAGCAGAGGTCTCAGTGAAAAGTGCCATTCTGATCTTAGGTCTTCTGTGGCAAAAGGCTGTGGGGGTTAGAAAGAAATTCTGTTCTGGGTGCTCCCCTTGAGCCCATATTTGGCCCACCAGGCCTGGAAGTCCTCTGAATACATCCTTACTCCTCCCTAAGTTCATTCTCATGGGTAGGAACTCCTTGAGTGACCATTGCTGACATCCCCAGTTCTAGCAAGGATTCCTGGATGAAGACCTGCTATCCGAAGAAGCCCCAGTGGGGAGGACACGGGGAAAGGAGACTGCAGGCCAGGATGACATTCACAGAGACACAAACTCCTGGAGGCTCATCTGTCTTCCCATCTCCCACAGCGCCTTCCCAAGCTTGGTGAATTTTTTTATTGCTGTTGCTGTATTGATTTTGTTGTGTTTTGTGTGTATGTGTTCACGTGTGTGTGGGGGTGCATGTGCATGTGTATGTGCATGTGTGTGAAGGTCTGAGAACAGCTTTGAGTGTCATCCTCAGGAGGCTTGTCCACCTTCTTTGAAACAGGGTCTCTTGGCCTGGAGCTCACCAATTGGGCTAGACTGACTGGCCAGTGAGTCCCAGGGACTCTCTTGACACCACCTCTGTATCACTGGGCTGCAGGCACACATCTCCCCAGCCCCTGGTGACATCGTGAACACACCCATTACTTGTTTAAAGACAGTGACAGCATACACATGATCACCCAACTCTCAATGCTTCCAGGTTCCATGGAAACATCTCTGTGTGATTTGCACCTTGGATGGACAGAGGTCGAAAGACCCTGCTCCACTCCAACCAGGATTGACTGTACACCTGTCATCTCTCTCTCTCTCTCTCTCTCTCTCTCTCTCTCTCTCTCTCTCTTTCTCTTTCTCTCTCTCTGCAGGTAGCCCACAGCTTTGGACTGTGTGACTCTGAGGTCCTAAGGTATATCCTCAAGGGTGCAATCGGGAGCTCAAAGGATAGAGCAAGAAGAACAGGTATGAAACTCTTAGCTATCATTCAGTCTTGTTAGCTTTTTAAGGAAGATACATAAAGCTCCTTCGTCATGGGCAAATATTGATCTTAGAGTCCTGGAAATAACGGAGAAAATTGTAGCCATGCCGAACCCCACCAGTGTCTGAGCTTTGGCTGCTTAGCAGCTTCCATCTCTCCCAGCACACGCTGCTCCTGTAAGCTGCACAGGCATAGAGAGAACGACGAAGGGCCATGAAAAGGTTGAGGATGCAAATCCCATGCAGAAAACCAAAGGCTATTCCCACACAATTGCTAGGATGTCTGTAAGCAGCAGTTACAGACTGGCATATGTGGGGCATTTTGTAGATGGGGGAGGGAGGGTGGGACCACTCCAGCAGACTTCTCAGGCTTTTATTAGCACATGGCAGATCTGGAAGCTATTTTTAAAATCACCTTCAAGCTCACAGATTTTTCTGGCTAGCAGATGCCGATCTTGGGTCCAAAGGTTATGAAAAATCCAATATTCAGTGGGAAGTTGGTAAAAGTCTCTTCTTATGGAGCCGACGTTATCATTTTGACTGGCTAAATCCTGGTGAAAGGTCACACTCACTCAGGGCAGGTCTTCTGTGGCTTATTACAGGTCTGTTCACGAAAACCAGAACAATGTAAGGAAATGAGGTGACATTTAGAGAAAATAGGAGTGAGCTTTTACATCTCAAGCCTGGGTAGGGGAGATGGCCTAATAGGTAAAGTGCTTGCCTCGCAAGCATGAGGACCTGAGTTCAGATCCCCTGCGACCATGTAACATGCTAGGTGTGGTGGCATGCAGCCTGGATAGCCAGTTGGAGACTTTTGCACCAGAAAGATCCTGCCGCCAAAGAGGTGGATGGTGCACCTGAGGAACAGCACCCAAGTCCTCTGGCCTCCACACGCATGTTCACACACATGTACCCCTAAACATGTGAACACACACACACAGATGGGGGGCACTAGGGTCATCTAGAGCCATTCAGGATCTACCAGTCTCAGCAGAAGATGAATGCTGGGAAATGAAAGCTAAGAGCTCAGCTCAATTCAGGTCAGTTACACAAGATCCAATATTACCCCGTGTAAGATGGCAGGGGATTCCAAACAAGTGCCCTGAGATGGGTGGACTATGCCGGGCAGGGTGCCCCCTTGCCTACTTGTGGCTGTTGCTTAGCCTTCCTCGCTGCACCAGGAGGTCATCCACCAATGGACAGAGGAGAGGCACAATGACAAAAGTCCCTGTGGAATCCATTTTATCTGTTGATTTTGCTAAGACTTAGACCTCAGATAATGGACCAAACACTATTCTAGATGTTTCTGAGACAGTATTTTTCTGATGATCTTGACCTTCAACCAGTAGGCTTGAACTACATGATGTGGGTGGACTGGCCTCATCCAATCAGTTAAAGGCCCTGGGAGGAAAAGTAAGGTCCCCTAAGAGAAAGGGATTTTACCTCCAGGTGACCTTGAGATAGGAGCTGCTCTTCCCTGGGGCTCCAGCTTTCCAGATAGCCTTGCTTAATCACATGAGCTAATTTCTTTCTTTCTTTCTTTCTTTCTTTCTTTCTTTCTTTCTTTCTTTCTTTCTTTCTTTCTTTCTTTCTTTTCTTTCTCTCTTTCTTTCTTTCTTTCTTTTCTTTCTCTCTTTCTTTTCTCTTTCTTTCTCTCTCTCTCTCTTTCTTTCTTTCTTTTCTTTTCTTTCTTTTCTTTCTCTCTTTCTTTCTTTCTTTTCTTTCTCTCTTTCTTTCTCTCTTTCTTTCTCTCTATCTCTCTTTCTTTCTCTCTCTCTCTTTCTTTCTTTCTTTCTTTCTTTCTTTCTTTCTTTCTTTCTTTCTTTCTTTCTTTCTTTCTTTCTTTCTTTCTTTCTTTCTTTCTTTCTTTCTTTCTTTCTTTCTTTCTTTCTTTCTTCTTTCCAGAGAGAGATAGAAGAGAGACAGACAGAGAGAATGGGCACTCCAGGGCCCCTGGTGGCTGCACATGAATTCTAGATACATGAGCCACTTTCTGCATCTGGCTTTACATGGGTTCTGGCGAAACACTTAGGTACTTGAGGAATGTCTGTGAGAACATTTCCAGAGGAGGTTTGTGTGTGAGGCTGAGTGACTAGGTGGGGAAAGCATGCCCTTCATGAGGGTGAGACCATCCAGAGCTGAGGGTTAGGAAGGACAAGTCCAGAACCAAGCTGGCCTCTCCTCTACCAAGCTTGGAACCTGCCCTGAATATCAACATTTCAGGGTCTCTGGGACTGAGATTATAGGATTCACTCCCCTCCCTGGGTCCTCAAGCTTTGACTTGAGAGATACATCCTTATCTGTTCCAGACCAGAGGCCTTCAGACTGAGGTCGAGCCACACTCCCATCCCCAGAGACTGCATCCTGCAGAGGACCTCTCAACCATCATGACTACAAAGCCACTTCCCTGCTGAGTCCCCTTATAAGTCTACCCAGAGTTCCACTGGTTGGCCTCAGGAGAACCACTCTCTCCAGTTAACATCCCTCCCCTGCATGATGCTGAAATGTCAATGCTGCCTGCTTGGTGATGTGCTATGGAGTGCCAGAAGGGTTGGTGTTTGTGCCCAGACTGGGAGACTTAAGCAAGTCTTGGTCTTGGTCTAAAACTCTATCTGCTTCCCAATCTATCAGACGTGATATCACTAGTGATGTCTCGAGCAGAAGCCAAACTGGGAAAGAAAACAGGCTGTGGAAGGGCACGAGAAGCCTAGGGAACAAGGGAGATCCAATCACTAGCTGCGGAATCATAGCCACAGCTTCTGCTCAGATCTGCCGGTGGTCACCATCACTCCTGAGAGCAGGGCTCGTAAAGCCCATACATGTCGCAGTGTGTGTCATTCCTTCTTTAGCAGAGCAGTCCCATCTGTGAACACAAACTTAATAACCGACTTGACAAGCCTAGCTGGAGATGTGGCATGCTTTCATACCATCTTTAACTCCTCTCCTGGTTCTGAGACAGCCTTGTGCTGAGCCAACCCCAGCAGACAGGGGAGGAGCTACAGAATGTGGGTGGGATGGGAACTGAGGCTGGACAGAAGAACACCTAGCAATGGTAAGAGGCAATCCCAGAACCAATGACCAGTGACAGACATCACCAGCCAGAGCCTGTCACTCAAAGGACATTTAAGGAGATTTGAGCTGCAAAAGGCAGTATTCCAGCAGGAATAGCTGGGTGTGACTCTGGCTTCCCTTGCTAGTGGAAGAACAAAAACCCTCAGAAAGTTGTAAATCCTTCAAGTCAAATGATGGTGGGTCTAAACAGAAGCTGTGGGTGCAGAGCACCTCTGAGCCTCAGTTTCCTCTTTTGTCAAAGACAAAAGGGTTATTTACCCCAGGAGGTGATTGTGAGGATTAGGTAGGGATTTCACAACACTGTCACTCCAAACATGGATAATCCAAATGGGGGGGGGGTTGGGTGGTGCTCCATGCACTGCCCTTAAGTTTATTTTGAGTTTGCTTGGGGGAGGGGAGAGCTAAGTCCCAACCTGGAGAGCTTCCATTTTCCATGTTTCTTGTAAGATTCTATCTGTACTATGCAATGTTGGCAAGGTGCTGTTGGTTTGCTGTGGGGAAACCACAGGAGGAAAAAAGCAAAATTGTGTGCACATGTAAACACACACACACACACACACACACAGACACCTCTAAAGCACTAAAGCACCAATTAGCAGACATACATACCAAATAACTAAATTACATAGATCTTTCTTGGATTCTGATTCAAATAAGCTGTAGAAAAGGCGAGAATATGAGACAACTCAGTGGTTTGAACAATGTGTTTGATGATATTAAGGAGTTATTAGCAACTTTGCATAGGTGAGATGGTGACTTGGTGTGTGAATAGTTAAGCTTATAGGCTTATATAGTTAAGCCTCCTATCTTGGGATGCAAGCCAGGAGATTTCCAGGAGAGAGGATTTGGTGCCTGGAATTCTCTTCAATGGAACCCAGTGGAGGCTGGGGGCATTGTAGCTGAGGGACATGAAGAGACCATGGGTTCATTTGTCGACACATTCTAGCTTTGCATATGCTTGAAATCTCCCGTAGTCAAGGGATTTGACGGGTTTAGCTCACTTTATCTACCAATCTACCTTGCTGATTAGATTCATTCAAACCCCGTTTGCTACAAGGGGCTTGATCTCTACTCTAGGATTCATCAGCTTCTAAGATAAACACGTGAGGCCTCGAAATGAGGCTGTCTCTAACAAGCTTTCTTTAATTTTCTCAGCCCCTAAGTATGTAGACCATTGGCCCTACATGGGGTACAGGTGATGGGAAAAGATGAGGTGAGGAGTCCCAGTCCTATACCTAAAGTCCCAGAACTCAAAGAGAAAGACCAGGGAATTGATCATGAGGACAAAAGGGGGAGTGTGCCCGTGGTGGGGTGTTGGGAAGAGGGGCGAAGCAGGAGAAGGAAGAACTTTGTTCTGGGCTGAGGGGAGATACATTCATGAGCACAGAATGAAATCCTGGGCTTCGCAGTGACAGTTCTGATGCTGGACAAGCTCTCACTGTCAGGGAAGTCATGTCTAGTGGGGAGAACAGAGACAGTGCACATGTCTATAAGCAAGATGCTTTCAGCTAGTGAAGTCTAAGTCAGAGATAGTAACAGCAGCAAACCCAGGAATGGAGGTGACTGTGATCACAGAAGGCCTTTTGGGAGAGATGCGTGAACTGACAAGAAGTGGCTCACCCTGCTCTGACCTGTCCCAGCCGTGTTCCTCGGGTGGTCCTTGTGCATGTCACCCATGGCTTCAGGCCTCCCTCATGAAGCTGGAGGCCACTGCCTTCCACTCCCTTAGGGCTCAGTTGTGACACTCTCAGAGCCACCTCACTAGTGACATTCCTGAAACACATTCCCCATGCCAAGATTTCTCCTGCCCATGGGACTCACCACCTGTGTTCACACATCATGTATTTACTTGTATGTTGTGTCCTCTACTTAGGAACCTGGACTAAGTCCGTTTGGGAACTTGTGTTGTTCCAGTTTCTGGAATAGTGCCGGGCATATGGGGCGCATTCAATCCATATTCCTTGGACACATGAGTAACTATAATAAAAATCTGTGTTATATATCAGCACTGAAAATAAAATGTAAGTTATAGTTTTCTGGGCTTTTGTAAATGCAAACCAAACCAAAAAATGATTTTAAAAGCCAGGAACATGTCTATCAAAGATGGACAGAGATTTGATGGAGAAAATTACAAAATGTGGCCTTTAAAATATGGTAAGAAACACAATTAATGTGCCATGTTTTACAAATAGAGGAAAACTAGGGCTGGGAAGATGGTGGCCCACATAAAGCTGGGTGAAGAGTACTGTATGTGTCTTTAATGCAAACACACCTATATGTGTTTGGGAGGCATCCAGGTAGTATTTGTAGGCTCATTGGCCAGACTATCACATACAGTGGTAAGAAAATAAGAGCGACCCTGTCTGACAAATAAAGTAAAAAGTGAAGACAACACCCACAACATCAGGTGTCCACACACACACAACCATCACCTACATAAATTTAAAAAAATAAAACCTTTCTTCTAATTAATTTGTAAAGTCACACAATTCCAGTCAAATCCTATCTGTTTATAAAGCCAATCTTGATGAGCTGGTCTGCAAGTTAACTATGAGAGAGAAAGGATGGACATGAGCAAGACTGTTGTGGTGGTCTGAATGTAACATGCCCCCATAGACTCATGTGTTTGAATTTTGAACCTTCCGAACAGTTCTATAAGGTTGGGGAAGCTCCAGGAGGTGAAACCTTGTGTGTGTCTCTGGCAAGCAGGCGTCGAGGTTATATAATCTAGCCTGACTTCCTGTTTTGTCTCTCTCCACTCTCCACGCTAATGTGATGATCTGGCACCAGCTGTTTGTGCCTACCTGCCATGCTTCCTCACCATGATAGACGTCCTCTCGAAATTGTAAGCCCCAAATACACTCCTTTCTTAAGCTGTGTCTTAAGGTTGTGTTATTTTGTCCCAACAATGAGAAAGTAACTGCTCCAAGCGTCCTGAGACAGTTGAATAGGTGCATAGGGAGTGTTGAGGAAGACTGTCCTATTAGGCATGCGTCATGGTGGGTGAGCAATGGTATTAATACAAGTTTCTCAGGAACAACTCATGCATGCATGAGCAACCAATTGTGAGAAAGGTGTTACCGTAGACTTGTGGTAACACAACGAACCCATCTATAAATGCATTTAGAATTATTTTTTAAAGATAAAATGAGGTGCCTCTTTCATTATCACATGGCATTCCTAAATCCAGTCATGTGAAGATGTAAATGAGAAAAGAACTGCAGAGTATGGGACTACTTTCAAGATTTCAGAATAGACATGTATTTCTTTTAAAAAAAAAAAAAGAGCAGGCAAAAGCCAGAGAAGAAATAATTGATAAATTTAACTGTGTTAAATTACAAAAGACTTTCCATATCAGGACAAGCTATATTAGAAAGGCAAAGATAGACACAAGTTGGGACAAATATTGTTTTTAAAAAAGGAAAAATGAAAGACATAGTCACTGGAAAAGAAGAATTAAAATTGGCCGAGGAGATGGCTCGGTGGGTAAAGTACTTTCCACACAGGCACAGGCACCTGAGTTTAGAACCCAAGAGCCAGGTGTGGTAGTGTGCACCTGCAACGCCAGCACTGTGGGGGCAAAGACGGGAGGATGCCCAAGGCCGGCTGGCTAGTTAGTTTAACTGGATCAATGCGATATCTCATCTCAAAAAACAAGGTGCAGACCAATTGAAGAAGACATCAGACATTGACTTCTGGCCTCCAGGATACACACGGGCACACACATGTGTCTAAATACATATTAACATATACATCCTACAAGCAAAATGAAAACACCAAGAAAGAAGGGGATGGAGTGGTTTCTGATATTAGGAGTCTTTCAGGAAACAAAAGTCTACTTCCTATCCATTAGAGTGCATGTAACACACCAGGAACCTCCTCTCTGGCTGGCTAGGATGTATCTCACACCCAGAAGAGACCCTGTACCGAGTGCCAGTGAGGTGGGCGATGCATGTCCTATGCCCTGTGAGTCTGTCGCTGGCATTCTGTGGCCCCAGAACCTCTCTTATATGCTCAAAAGAAGACATGCAGATTGATCCCACAGTAGCAGGAACAACTCAGAGAAAACACCCGAATGTCTAGTCACAAGCAAATAATCTCCACAAGTATAAATGAACAAGCACTAGAACTTTCCAGACAGGTAGATTGCATGGATATGTTGAGAAAAACACAGAGGAAAACTGGGTTTTTGACCACAGTGGGAAGATCCTGCAGGCTGGCTCCACCCAGGGCATCTCAGACCCAGGAGCTGCCAAGCCCGCTTTAGCTTAAACTATTTCAAGTTGAGTTTTGGCCACTTTTATGTAAAAGCGTTCAGTATGTAGCTTTTTCTGGGCCATAGTCAATGCCTGAAAATATTTGTAGAATTGGATTGTCTTTGCTGTTTCCAGCAAGAGTAAAAACAGACGACCAAGTGCTTAATTTGTCAAGCAATTTTTTCCCCGCCACCCTTGCTGTCCTGTCTGATTATGGTCTGTCCCCAAGATTCCTGGACATTTTGGACTTCCCAGTTCCCCATGGGGATGCTGGGATTACTGCTGACCCAACAACCCCCCAAACCTTAGCGGTTTATGGATACTGGGGAGTACACCCCTCTGTCTATGTTCTTTGTGCTAAGAAGGGGAGGGGAGGGCGTCAGGGGTCCTAGAGGAGTTGCCTAGGGGAAGACCAGAGACTGTGGGAGCTGAGGCAGGATGCAAGGTGTGTCTTAGTCTCCTGCGTCCTTGCTGGATACCATCATAAACACCACAATTCACCAAAGCTGAATGGGCCATGCAGGTTTAGAGAAATATGAGCTCCGTTGCTGTCCTGAAGTCCTCCTCTGTCCAGCTACCGTGAACCCGATTCGGTCAGAACTCCTTCACTGACAGTCTTCCCACACAAAGTGGGGCTTCCACGAGGCGGTTCTCAGATGCCTCTTGAATTGTAATAACTCAGAAACTGTAGTAAGCTTGTCCAAAGACATGATACTGGCTGTGGAGGAGGCCATACGTTCCGGAAATGGAGGAGACACTCACAGACCATCATCAACCTCTGAGCTCCTAGGGCAGTTAAGGATAACACCAGAGGCCAGGCCAGGTGCCTGGCAGGGGAAGCCCAGGCTTCTGTGCCCATATGGGCTTCATCTGTGGGGACACTCTATTAGCAAACTTGTCTCATAGCAATGAGTGGAGTTCCTTCCTGCTTGCTGTCACTCATGAAAGGGACAGATGATCTGCGTGGCCACAATGTGCTGGAGTTTGGGGAGGGATTGTGTGAGGGTTTTTGTTATCAATTCTTCAGGACTTAGAATCTCCTGTGCAGGCTAATCTAAATTAGGTTAAATGAGGTGGGAGGCCCACCTTAACTGTGGGCAGCACCATTTTATGGGCTGGGGTCCTGGACTGTGCAAAAGACAGAGACCTGGCTAAAGAGCACCAGTCATCCCTCTCTGCTTCAGTCTGCTGACAGAATGTGACAAGCTCTGCTTAAACCCTTGCACACGCCTCCCCTGCCAGGATGGACTGTAACGCAGAACTGCAAGCTGATATAAATCCTTCCTCCTTTAAACTGATTTTTGTCAGGTATTTTGTCCCAGCAACAAGAAGTTACTCATACAGAGTGCAAGGTGTCATTTCCTGTCTTAAACGCAAGGAACAGGTGTGCACAGAGAGGCCAGATCTGGGCAGAGGAAGGGAAAGAAGTGAATGACGTTTTGCTGAGTGGCCTGGAGGAGGAACAGAACTGGACACATGGCACAGTGGTGGTTTACAGCACAAATGTGAGGCGTTTCCTAAACTTCCCATCCTCCTCAGGAGGAGGCAGGGACGCTGATTACGAAACCTCCTAAGAAATCAGACGGATGCCATAAAAGTCATCTGGGTGACACGTCATTATATTAAAGAAAATAATCGAAGGCCCGTGTTGTGCTGCCTCTAACCATTCTGCATGCACAGCCGTCTTTTATCTGTGTGCCCATAAATGCCTTATGCATAATGCCTGTTATAAAAATGATGAATTGCTTAGGTGGCTTTTTAAAAAAAATTAAAGGAAAGATCATTTCAGATGTTCATTTCCTCAAGGGACACACAGCAGAAAATGACAATGACTTCTCTAACTTTGCCAGGTACCTTTGTCTTTTTTTTTTTTTTTTAAAAAAACCTGTTTGGTTTTGTTTTGTTTCTGAAGGAAAATGTTCCTGAGCACCAACATCTCTAGATTTGCAGAAAATTAATTCCGTAGATGATGTGGAAACGATAGCCTATAAAGTTAATGAGATATTACCGAAGGCTGGATAAACAATTAGCAGTATTAGCTGCGAAGATAAACCAGGACCTATTACCACCTAACAGAACCACACTAATTGAAAATTACAGCACATGCAAGTGAAGACAGAGGAGAATGGAATGGGGTGAGAATTACAGAGCTAATATTGCAACAACAATACTGTTATTAAAAACGGGAGGGCGGGCGGTGGTATTAAAGCCATCCATTCCCCTGCCCCCACATTGAATTCATTTCCATCATCTTTCCTCACCATTCTTCTCCACAATCCTTGAGTCTGTCTCTGGCTATGTGGCCCATATCTGGAGATGCTCAGTTTGCACTGTCTATATGTCACCCCTAGAGCAGCCCTGCCGGGCCAGCAGAGTCCTTCCTGACCCCACCGATGGTCCACCAATTCCCTGAAGCATGAAATTGGCTTCCGTGTTTCGGAGCGTGCAGAGCTAGAGCCTTCCCTGGGAGAATTAGCTTGCACCTTGAATCGTGGTATCCTGTGTTAAGATTCCAGAGGCGCGCAGCCTGCCTCAAAGCATGGAACTATACTTCTCTTTGGATTTGTTTTTCTAAGTTTATAGTCTTTCAGTTATATGCTTTTTCTCACCTCCTCCTGGTTTTGGAGTATCCCGAGCCTGATAAGGATGGAGAGAGAGCCGGGTGGCGCACCCCTTTAATCCCAGCACTCACTCGAGAGGCAGAGGTAGGAGGATCGCCGTGAGTTCAAGGTCACCCTGAGACTACATAGTGAATTCCAGGTCAGCCTGGACTAGAGTGAGACCCTACCTCGAAAAACCAAAAAAAAAAAAAAAAAGGATGGAGAGAGAGAGAGAGGAGACACCAGAACAGACGCATACTCCTAGGCTAGGTTTTCAACTGCTTGCTTCTACAGAGGAGGAGCCCTGGGAGAAACACTTGTCTCTGTGAGAACCAAGACAGAAAAAGAGAGAAAAATCTAGAAAAGAACTTGATTCACCTTTTTGAGATTCTCTGGGAATTATGAGGCCCTGATGTCATCTATTCTACACTGGTGTGTTGGCTTCCCGGAGCCCTGAGGATACTAAAGGGCCATGAGGTCCCTTGTGGCCAGGGCAGTTGGGAATGGGATGTAGTACTCTGGGCTTCTTCCCAGGAGTATGCACATTCCTCTACTGACAGATGAAGCACCCACCTGGTTGAGAGCGGTCCCTGCCCAGGGACGAGCTGGCCATAGCAGAGGGGCAGGACATGAGTCTTCTGAGAGGAGTCCAGGAGACCAGCCTCACAGCACCAGGAGGGCCATATGCTATCAGCATCCTTCATCCAGTGGCTGCAGCTGGAGGCATATGGAGGGCCACCTACACCAGCTTTCTGGCCAGGAAGTCTGAGAGTGACATCTACAGAAGGGAGTGTCTCCACTGCCCACTCAACTTACCACAACCTGAGCCTCTGCAGTGCATTCTGGGCTTCCTCTGCCTGTCCCAGACTGGACAGGTTCCTTCTTCTGAGCCTCCCAAACTTCTGATGTTACTGTGAATGGAGAGCAGGAGAGAAGGACACTTCCTGTGAAGCCTGAAGACATGTGTCTGCCTTACTACATGCTGTCTCATATTCTCTAGAGCTCGAGAATGGCCACCAAGACTCCAAGAAGTGACGATGGACTCTCTGGACCAGTCCAGTCCCACCTTCTTTTGCTGCTCCACTCAGGGAGGTTTAAGAGGCCCTATAGCCTCTCTGTCACAAAGTTCTGTGTCACGTGACCCTCTCCTGTGAGATATAGATAGACATCTATTCATCCTAGACAAGGCACAGACAGATCAAGGTAAAATGGTAGCAAAGTCTACCTTGGAAAACCAATGAGCTTATTAGTTTTACTTACAGAGTATGGGTGAGGGGTTACTTCCAGACCATGGGTGACAAATTACTTACAGGAGCATAGATAACTCAAAGGCAGCTACAGTACCAGAAAGGCCTCCCCAGCCTGCATCAGGATCCACAGAAGTTGTATCCTGGAGCTCAAAGAAAGACTTGCAGGCAGCTCAGCTGGACAGAGTCTCTCCTGCCAAGCAATTGTTCACTGTTTGTGCAACCTTAATCAGGAGCCCGTGACTCCTGTACATTTTAGGATCTTCCTGAAACATGTGTGATGTTTACTTCCCAAATCTCAGGAGCCTCCCCCAAGATGGAATGTTCTAATTCAGAGGAAATTGCTACATGACATTCTGTTTTTAAGTAAAGGTCAGTGATGGACAACTAGGGGAAAATAATGGCATTAAAATGAGCCAGCAAATAGGTGGGCTGCTGTGTCCCATGTAAGGGACTCTGGGATTGGGCACACAACTTTCTGCAGAAACTTCTGTGTGTTTTGGACAAAGTTGGGAGATTCACTGCTTATCAATGACCCACAAGATGGGCATCTGCTCTAGTCCACCAACTGAGTCCTCAACCCGCATCACTGGTGAGCTACTTATGCTAGCCTGCAAGCTCTAGGGGCAGAAGGTCTGCTCCTGTGATGTACCAGCTCCCTGTGGGGAAGGATGTGCCCTAATGGGAAAGAAAGGAGCCAAGGGACAAGGTTTCTAGATCTGAGTGGATCCTGCCCAGGTGCCAGCACAGTCATGGTAACCTGTTAGCTTTTGCTAGTGACTTTTCTCTCAACTCAGAGCTGGGCTCCAAAGACACCCATCCAGGTGAGAGCCTCACTCGGGGTGAGAATAATCATCTGAATGACACATCAAAAGGAGCGAGACGTGAAAACCCTTCGGCATATTTTCACACCTGAGAATAGAGCTTCATGGAGACTTTAGTGTAAACACTGTAATCCTGCCAGTGATTAAACAGCCTTAAACTGACTCATTATCTTCAGAGTTACATGTTAATAATTCAACTGGCAAACATTTCATAAGTTAATTCTGAAAAGACCTAAGC